>PVJA010052528.1:0-12364 GCA_004027025.1 Myocastor coypus
CACACACACACACACACACACACACACACACACACATGCAACAGAAAACAGAGACTTGCCCAAGCATGTATGAGGCCCTGGGTTTGAGTTTCAGCATGACTCACAGGGGGTAGAGGAAGAAGTTGATGGATACCTAAAGCAAACCACAGAGTTCAGTTTATAAATCCTTCCTCTGGGGCAGTAGAACTGGGTGAACCAGTAGAGACTGCTTCTCACATTCCTTAGTGCACCCTAGGGGACACTGAGACCCAGCATGGGACAGAGGAGGGGGTGGCCAGCCCAGATCAGATGGCAGAGGCACAGCAAGACTAAGGCTTGCACGAGGGGGCTGGGATCGGCTGAGGCACTCCGAACCCCTTATCTAACCATGTAATCAGTCTAAGAAGGAACGGCCACAGGAACACAGGAAAGGAAATTTAGGGCTCCCAGAGAAATCCAAGATGTGCTGGAGTGGGGAGCCTGGCCCAGAGCCTTGGCAGATGGACAGGCGGGTACTGAGGGAGAAGGCTGGAAGGAGCACACAGGGATTAGAGAGCGTTAGTTCAGTGCTGCCTTTTGCTCTAACTTGTGGCCTCGTCCTTCTTCTGGATTGGCTGAGCTGGGCATGAGCTCCTGGCCCAGTTCTCAGCTTTCCTCCAGCTCAGTCCCCAGGTTGCTTCTGCATCATGCAGATCCACAGTCAGGAGCCTGCAGGAAACAAAGCAGACTGATCTGGGAAGACAGTCCTAACTTGCCCAGAAGGCTGGGACTTACATGACCAGGGCCCCACTAGTACTCTGAGGATGTTGGGGTGATCAGGCATGTGCGCCAGGCTACACCTCACTGTCCCTGCCCCAGGCATGACTCTGCCCTCCCTGCACCAGAGTGAGGTAAAGGTGAGTACGGGCCTTCTCTGCGCAGCGCCCTGAGCCTGTGAGTTCTGGGGAAGGCAAGGGTGGGGTCTCCTCTGCCCACCTTGGCAGGCCTCCCAAGCCTGTCCCTCACAGGAGGCGCAAGTGGAGACATGGTGACTGACATCAGCACTGGCCCTGCTATCTGCCAGCACTGTCGGCCTTCAAGGTCTTCCGTGACATCACTACCTCACATTATAGTGAGCAGAACCTGCTGGAGCTTCAGAAGCAGCTGAGGAAGGAGCCAGGCACCTGTGACTGGCTCCTACCATGCAGTATATGTGTGAGCTGGAGGGAGACAGGTACCGCAGGTCCCACTCTCTCCGCCATGGCCGGCATCCATCCTTCTCAGCCGCCACAGCCTGCCTCCCTGAATCTCTCTCTGCCTTTCTCCATTCAGTCCCACCTCTGGCTGCAGGACTGACTGCAGCTACCCTGCCCCACCGCTGGTCCACCAGCTCTCCCTCTCCTGGGCGCTACCCAATCGCTCCAGCCCATGTTCACCTCAGTTTTTTGTTTTGTTTTTAAAGCTCAAGGTTCAGCTTCTCCTTGAATCTAATGTTGGGTAGAGACACACTTGTCACAGAAAGACACAGGCTTCTGGGAGTCTCGATCCTGTGGGTCGGTAGGTGTTATGGTTTATGTCTAGTTGTCCCCCCAAAGCCTCATGCAGTCATGGGACAGGGACTTCTGTAGATTGAGACTTGACTCATGAGTCACCTACTGACCCACACATGCAGAAGTACACTTTACTAACAGGTATCTCTCCTGCCAACCAAGGTGACAGTCAAGATTGACTGGTGCCCTGTAGGGGCAGCCTGGGTGAGCCACCTCCTGGGAGATGCGGGTCTGCGGGAGGGGAGGCAGTAGGAACAGCAAGGGCAGGGGGGCTGGCGGTGAGAAGGCACCGTTCAAGAAAGTAGCCGAGGACAAGCCTGTGGAAGGTGATTGCTTCAGCCTCAAGTGCATTAGGGAGGGAACGGAGTGTTGAGATCTACGTGCTCTAGAGAACTGCTCATCATGCTGCCAGCTGAGGATAACTTAGGAGACGGGGCAGGCAGAGCAGGGTGGGCAGGGGTGTCCAGCAGCTAGCATGGTGCTCACCAGGTGGGAGCCATGGGGGGCCTGGGAGGTGGCTGCATCTAGGGTCACCTGAAGGTGGAGCCAACTGCTGCTGAGTGTGTGCATGCGGAGGGAGTGAGGAGTCACGGGCATCTTCCAGGCCTTGGAGGCCAGAGAGGAACTCTAGGAGCTGTCAGTGGATGGCTGGGAACACCACAGGGCCAAGTACAGACAGTGCCCCATGCTAAGGTCAGACCAGGAGGAGGCTGCTGGGAGAAGCTGGGAGAAAGCCAGGGCCGTGGGGGTGCAGCCCCCAGGAAGCTGACGGAAGGGCAGACACAAGAGCACAAAGAAAGGAATGACACAAATAAGCCCCACCCAAAAAGAACACACAGGTCCAGGACATGAGACCTCCTGGTTGGCAAATTCTCAGAGACAGAAAGCAGATGAGCGGCTCCCAGGGGCTGCAGGGCGGGGACCTGGGGAGGGGGAGTCGGTGCTTAACAAGCACAGGGCGTCCACAGACAGCAATGCATAAGTATTGGAAAGGAATACCATAACAAGGCAAGCAGAATGAATACCACTGTGTAGTACAACTAAAATTTTATTATATATGCTTCACACGTTCAAAAGAAATAATGAAATATTCCAGAAGTCTTTTTGTTAAGAAGGAGGTGGAAGAACTGAAGGGTACGGTGACCACATCAATAATCCACCGTCACCAGGACGGGATTCACTGGGGCCGATCCCTTCCTTCCCTGTCTTTATAATGAAAGGAAATAATGCCTGTCTCAAATATTTATTTGCTGAATAGGTGAAATTTTGGGGTTGCCAGAATTGGAGCTAGGGACGATCATAGTGATGATATTTATTTGAATTATCACTTGTATTGCTTACAGTATCGGTTGCATATCATAATGTTGTCAGTGGGTCATTGTTCTTACCACCTTACCTCTGTCACTGTCCCCCACAGGCACGGCTGCAGGGGAAGGAGGCTCAGCTTCCGAGACAGTTACAAGGCTGCTAAAGTGCAGTGTCACCCAGTTGCACCCACTGGAACTCGCCTAAGTGCCACAGGCCGACTGTGTGCTGACAATTCTCTGTCTTAGTGAGCATCTGTCCCAGTGTGGGTATATACTGGGCAGCCCTGAGGGGCCTGCTGGGCCTGCTGAAGCCTTATGGACATCTGGTCACCATGGTCAACCTGAGTTCACAGCACTACATGGTCATCTGAAGAAGTTCTTCAGGCTCCACCTGGAGAAAGAGATGGTGGAGTCGCCTTGCAGGAGGCTGGCAAGGTGCCGAGGGGCTGGAGTGCCAGGTGCTGAGGTGTGGCCGCTGCCCCTTAAGCTACCCTGAAGCCTGCTGCAACACTGAGGGCACCAAAGGTCACCACGGCCAGGAGGGCCTGCCTGGCAGGGAAGTCCTGCCCACTGGGTCTGTGGTCCCTCTCACTGCCCCTCTGAGAAAAGTAGGACCTGGTCCAGTGGTCATGGAAAAGCTAGGCAGATGTCTTCCACAGTCCTTTCTCATTACCCTGGACCAAAGACTGTGAAAATGAAGTCAATTGGTTGAATCCTCTTTCTGTTTGTCTTCTAGAAGCCAACCTTGAGACGAGGATTTGAGCCCAAATCACTGATTTGCTAACAAGTTGTTTATTTGGAAAAGGACCCCAGGAAGCATTCATAAGACCATGGACAGGAAAGCAGAGAAGGAAGGAGCCTGCAATAAAGTTTGGTCTCTACACCTCACCAAGCGCATACTACTGCAGGCAACTGGGACTGTGGTGGTGGTAGTGGTGGTGCTGGGGTCTCTCGGAGTGGAGTGGTGACACACCCTGGGTTACCCTGCCTTGGAGAGCTGGACCAGGCATTGCCACCTTCTGGCCCTACGACTGAGGACTACTCTGGAAGACTTTAATTTCCCAACACACTCAATCTCTTGCCTTGGGCAACACAGCCCCAGGGGGAACTCAGCTGCAAAGATTCACAGATACTGGGTGGGGCTTTGGCCCCAGAGCTCAGGGACAGAGGAAAGGCCCCATTGATGTCCACACAGCCAGAACATGAACCAGTGGCTAGGGTGCAGGGCTGGCCTCCGAGGGACAGAGGGGAGCAGGACCTCAGGGTGTCAAAGCCAGAAACCATCCCCCAAAGCGGTGACTTCTATGCTCAGCTCCAGTCAGTCAGGAGCAAGGACATTGAGGTTGGGACACTAGCCCGGAGGGAGGGCTCTGTGTGCCACAGGTGAGTCCCCCAGGTGTGCATAATGAGGAAGCCAATGGCAACGGAGCCTCCTTGGGGAGGGGCAGCTGCAGAGCAGTGGGGCAGAGCAGTCAGGCTGCTGCAGCCCCAGGGACCAGACGGGGCTCTGACAGCCCTTACTCAGACACTTGCAGCCTTCCAGAGAGGAGCACCCAATCTTCAGTCCCAAGCTCACTTATTCACAGCAAAGTGCCAACCCTACAATTATTTATTTATTTATTTATTTATTTATTTATTTATTTATTTATTTATTTATTTTGGTCTTTTTGAGACAGGGTCTCGCTATACAGTTCAGGCTGGCCCTGAGCTCAGTTTTGTAGCCCAGGCTGGTCTCGAACTCTCACCAATCCTCCTGCCTCAGCCTCCCGAGTGCTGGGATTACAGGCGTGCGCCACCACGCCTGGCTGCCAACAGTAGAATTAAACCTGAGCACTAAGGCTTTAGTTTACAAAAGCCAGCTCACACACTGACAGCTTCTGTCTTCAAAGAAAAATAAATAACACAAATGTCATTGGTTCACACCCCTGCTCCAGACCCTGACGGAGCCAGCTCTCAGCCCGAGTCACCATCCTCTCCAGGATATAGGAAGGGTGTTTGCACCTCACCATTCACACCCAACCCCCGTTAGCTCCCCAGGCTGCCTGCACTTTCCCCGGGGACCTTAGTGGTCTGTCAGCTTCCAGCACACCAATTCCAGTCCATCCTCCACAGAGCACCAGCCGTGCAGATGCAATCACCTTTCTACTTGCCTAAAACCAGGGCCAGAGGGAGAAAGTAATCGCGCGGCAGGTGTGAGCCTCAGCCCTCATCTCCCCTGCCTGTCTGTGTTGCACAACGGTCCTCCTCCTCCTCCCTAGCCCCTTCCCAAACTCTGACCGCTGTCTCCCAGCCTGAGAGGGTGAGGGAAGGGTGGAGGCTGAGCCAGCGCCCCCTCCCCAGGCAAATGGCAGCCTCAATTTGCCATCCTGCCACCAAAACTCCACTGTTTTCCACACTGCTTCCGTCATGCTCTTTTGGTGGCCTTGAGCCTCGAATCATGGATTAGTAATGAGCCAGTCCTCCCTCAGAGCTTAGCAACAAATTGGGTTTGATTCTTGCATCCTGCGGCAGAGCTGCGCTGTGTGAGGCAGTAATGGCTCCTCACAACCACCAGAGGGCAGCGCACCGCAGGCAGAACAGGCAGAAGACTGTCTCAGGATGGAGAGGTTTCTCCAGCACCTTTGAACCTCCCGCAGTTCCCTCAGTCCCTCCCAGATGAAAAAAATCATAAACTGGGCCAGCAAACAGAGTTGGAAACCCTTAGACACTCAAGGCCTCTTTGTGGTTCCAAACCAGGAGATCCAGGCTTTCCAGACCGACATGTCCTTGGATCACCCAGGATCTTGTTACACCCAGTATCCTGAGCCTGTGGGTCCAGTTGAGCATCCCAGCCACTTGCCACGGACGCTGCTGTCACTGCAGCCAATCAAGGGTGTCACAGCCGCAACCATAGCGCCTCCTAGGTAATAGCACTCAATAAACATTAGTGGGATAAACAGTATGTGAAGCTTACCGCCACAGTCTTCCTGCAGCTCAGCCCTTTGGCTAAGAAGTTTTGAAGTCACCTAATCCAATGACCTTTTTCATTCTTTATAATCAAGCAACTTGATATTTTCAGCAAAACATCAAGACTTCATAAAACATGCACCAAAGTGAAGCCCACTGCAAAAGCGATTACAAATTTTCCCTTCTCCGTGGACCTTTACAGTGTGACCTTGCTGCTTATCCCATCCAAACCTCTTCTCTTCAGCACATCTGCCTCTCCCTCTGGGCATATCCTGAGGACTTGTTTTAGAAGTTCAAAAAGTGGTCAGACACTGGGCTATCTTGTCTCTTTCTCAGTGCTACACAAAGGCCTACACATGGAACTGTGGAGATAGCTCAACAGTCTAAGCGCCTGCCTACGCAAGTGCAAGGACCCAGGTTCAATCCCCAGTACCACATACCAAGCCAGCCCCACCCCAGGTGCACCATGCCAGCCACCAAAACCAGGTATGGTAGCACATACCTGTAATCCCAGTGCTCGGGACCCTGAAACAGGAGGATCACTATGAGTCTGAGCTGTATTTGATACCCTGCACCAAATATATTTTTTAAAAATGTTTAAAGACTTCACAAGTATATCTATTGCAGCTTTTTTATGAATTTCCAAAATCCAGAAGCAACCAAGCAAGACATCTTTCAGCAGGTGTACAGATGACCAAAATGTGATGCGTCCAGACAACAGATTATTATAATTGGTACCCACAAGAAATGAACTCTCAAGTCATGAAAACAACAATGGAACTCACATGTGAGAAACCAACCTTACCAACCTAACATCTGTATCATCCCAACTATTTGACATTGTTGAAAGACAGAACTATGGGAACAGTGAAAGATTAGCAGTGACCAGGGGTTGGTGGAAGGAAGGGTGAATAGCAGAAAAAGTGTTTAGGGCAGTGAAGCTACTTGTGAGACTACTGTGGCGGGAGTGTGACTTATGCACTTATCCAGACCCATGAAATACACAACACCAAGATGAACACTAATGTAAGTGATGGGTGCTGGATGACAGGGACACATCTGTGCAGTTCATTGATGAACAAGTGTGCCACTGATTTGGGGTGTTGGTGGAATTTGCATGGGTGGTGAGGGGAGCTCATGAGAAGCATCTGTGCCCTCTGCTTGTTAGGGCTTGTGTAGGGGAAGTCTCCAAGGCCCCCTGCAGTCCTGAGGTGGCTTCTAGAGTTTGTGATTGATTACTGTGGGTGTGGGTGCTGCATCGGCCTTGGCGGGTAATATGCATTACAATGTAAGGAGGGCCGAGCTGCTGCCACTCCCTTCTTGCTCTTTGGCCTTTGCCCCCTCCACAACAGGTTGTTCTGTGCCCTGTGCCACTCTGCCTTGGAGCCAGCTGAGTATGGAAAGAAACTTCCAGTCACTGTGAGCTAAACAAACCTTTCCTTCCTTTACTGTGTCAGGTATTTGTCTCAGCAATGAGAGAAGAGTGACTGAGAACTGCCTATTGCCATGTGAATTTCAAACTACTCTAAGAAACAAAGTTTTTTTTTTGTTTTGTTTTGTTTTGTTTTTTTTAAGTGTGGCTGAGCTGGGGCTTACTCATTTTCTTGCCACTCAGGTCCCTAGAACAGGAGCATATGAAAACTCCCAGGCTGGCCCAAGACAGCCAGGCACCACCCCCCCGACCTCCCATGGGGACAACCCAGCCCTCAGCTCCAGCCAAGAGGCTCCAGTGCAGAAAGGAGCCAGCCCAAGTGAGGAAGAAATAAGGAACGTGCTTCGTCTCAGATTTACGGATGGGTCATTATCACCTCAAAATTAACTGAAACATACATTCCCTTGAAGATGACACCCCACATAAAAGACAATAGCTCAAAAGGACAAATGGACGAGAAAACAGACACAGCTTAGAAAGCAAGCAGCCAGTCATGCTGCCGCAGCAGATCCCAGCAGGCTGTGCAGCGAGCTCCTGGGCAGGCACCGTGAGCCATGCGGTTTGCTTTGGGAAGGCTCTGAGATGCAAAGAGCTACTTGCAGCCAAGGGTAGAGGCAGGCTGAGGCAGGAGGGTGCACAGTGGGAGGCCCGTTAGATGTGTAGGAAGAGGTCAGAGGCTCAGGCCCACCCACAAGCCATGCAGCTTGTGCTCCTTGGCTTGCCCCACCCAGGACTAGAGGTGTCATTCAAGAGGCCAAGCCAAAGGCCACTGGACACTGACCTTTGTTACTGAAAATACCTGCTTTCCATGTCATTTTCTTTTCCTGGCCTCCTGCTCAGGTGTCAGAGACTAGCAATGTCTTCTCCATGAAATCTCCCCAGCCCAAGAGAAGCAGCCTATGCCATGGATACTAGGTGTTACCCAACAACCAGCAGAGCCACAGTGGACCCTGTGAGGCAGATGCTTGTAACTGTGTACTGGCAGGCTCCAAGCAAGATAGCCAGCACAGCCCCACCATGCACACGAGGAGAATCGGGTGGCAGTGAACAGGGCGACTGAAGGGGACACAGCACACATACAGGAAGGATGTCACCATGCCCCGAGCAATAGGAGAGGGTGGAACACGCATGGCACCCGAGCAGGACCACAGCCCTGCTCTTGGGTCACACCTCTCCCGGACACGCTGGCCTCCTCTGTGCTGCAGTCCTGCACCCCCCAACTGTCCCACGGGGTCCCATCTCCCACCAGAGCCTGCCCTGGTCTCTCCCTTTTCTGACTCAGGGCTCACTCCCAAACTGCAGCAGCACTGTCTCCTGCCTCTGCTTGCAGAGGGCTCTGCCGCAGGGTGCGCTGGCCAGCAACCTCAGTGGCACAGGCTCCTGCTCCCGCGCTGTTGCTGCTTCGCCTCCTGTGCCCAGCTACCAAGCCACTCTGGCCTCATCTCAGGCTCTGCATCCAGGGCAGTTGTGCTTCGAGCCTGAGGGATGACGCTGTGATGATGGAGACCCGGGCTGGGTCTTCAGGGAGCTGTAAGCAGGACGTCCAGAAGAGACCCTCCCCTGCAGAGGCCAGCTGTCTTTCCTGGGCTGGGACCTCACACTCCTGGCCCTCGGGTCCAGACCCATGGCTGGGCCCGTGTTACTGCCCCTCCTCCACGGGCAGCCAACCCACGGCTTCAGAAGGGTCTCCAGTGCCCTCTGCGGGTGGCTGTCCTTTCTTGGGCTGTGTTGTAGCCGAGCCACATCTGAGCTTTCAACAGCAGACAATCTGGAGCCCCACAAGGGGAAGCTGGAATTCATCAAGGAAAGGGGCCTCAGCTGTGCACAGGTAGGTGGGCAACGGGGAGTGCCAAACTTCCTCAAGGGGCAGGCCACGGATATGCCCCCAACATTCCAACCATGCTGTGTTCACTGCCTCAGCTCTCCCTGCCTTGGGCTCTTCATCTATGCTGTTTCTCTGCCAGGCGTGTCCCTTGGCCGTGGCTATGGCCACACTTTCCAAGACCCTTATCTTCCCTCTTACCCAAGCAAGGTATCAGCACCCCCTCTTCAGCCCCTGCACACACCACCTGGGGAATACACAGCTTTGCACAGCTCTGTGGACTCTCTGCCTCACTTTCCTACAGGTCTATGAGCTCTGATGGTTCTGCGACAGGCCGTGCTGACTTCTGTGTGTGCCCCCTGCAGCCCTGAGCATGACACTTGGGTCTGTGTCCAGGGAAAGTGCTTCATCTCTTTGCTTCAGTTTCGTCCTGAGCAATGCGAGGGTAGTGGTGAAGGTCAGCGTTCACAAGAAGCCACTGAGACCTGATGGGCTACAAGGAGATTAGGGGACCTGACAGCCCCAACCAAGAGAGTGGAGCCTGCGGGACTTCCTCCCAAGAGGGCAACAGGGGCTGAGGACCTTAGGGCCTAAGGGAGCTACTAAGGCGTCAGTGGGGACTTCCCACCTTCCCTTCAAGCCTGAAGACCAGAGTCCTTGTCCCAGAGTGGGAGTGTGTAGTGGGTGTCTGGGTGCTTCTGGCAGGGTCATAACCAGGTTAAGGACCAGGAAGGATGACAAGGTGCCCAGCTCAGCAGGAAGGCCAGGGACTAATCAGCAGAGGCAGGGGTGGGTTGGGCTGGGTATGGCTGTCCCAAGCCAGGCAGAGTGTATAGGGTTGGAGCTGAGGAGTCAAAAGCCACCAGAGATGGGACAGAAGGCTGTACACCAGTGCTGGTGGGCAGAAGGCGTGGACCGGGCATGCATGCAGAGATAAAGGGTCAGAATGAACGGGGCCAGACCTGCCAGTGCCCCCAGTGCCTCTTGGGTGGGGGCAGGGCAGATCCAGAAGTGCACGAGGGAAAGATGCCGCTCCGAGGCTTTGGGAGGGACTAGGCACCTTCACGGGAAGAAGGGGGACTTTCTGGGTGGGGGTGGCGGCAAGGGATCTTCACGTGATGGTTAGGTGAGAGAGAGGGCTGCGGCGCTGATGTTCCCACAAGGGAATGGCCTGGGAATAATTCACAGCCGCCGAGGGCTGCCCGCCCTGCCGCTGAGCTCAGCCTGGCTGAGACCCAGCAGCTGCAGAGCTGTAGGCAGAGCAGGACCTGGAATGGAGGGAGAAATCCATTTTCCCTGTTGTTGGGCTGGGAGCTGATTACCCGGTGCGCTGGAAAGCAAGCGGTGGGTTTTTCCTTTGTGGTGCTAACTTCTGGATCTGAGAAAGATGTTGGCTCTCAATTGCGCAGGCCAGCAATTACCCGCTCCACTTCTCCCCTGGAGTTACAGTGCTCATTTCAAACCTCCCAAGGCATAACTGCTTGCTTTTTTCCTTAGAACTATAGAACCATAGAGTGGGAAAGCTTTTCCACTCGGCAGGAATAGCAGCTCGCTTCTGGAAATCCATCAGGGAGCCACGTGGCACCCTCACCCCTGCACCACTCGTGAGAGTGGGAATGGAACGGAGAGGTGGAGGAATGGCAAGGATTTGGGTGCCCCAGTGTCCTCTGGAAGAAGGCTCCGTGGGTGGAACCTCCCTGCCCTGTGCTTCCCAAGGCCAGCAGGAGAAAGGAGTCCTAGCTCAGTCCTGTCCTTGAAGATCCAGCTGTCCAGTTCATGGGAGGGAAGACAGCTGGCAGCAGGGGGGAGCAGAGGCAAAGCAAGGTGGTGATCATGCCCAGGGGAGCCTGGGCCAGCAGTTAGGGAACCAGGGCTCTGATCGCAGGAAGCTCCTAAGAACTGAGCGGCATGGGCAGTTTACCCACCTGAGCACGTGGTCACAGGAAGGAGCCACACGTGGGATTTGCCCGAAGAAGCCCTAGCCTCTCCTGAGGAGGATGTCTTAGTCCTCTTTCCCAGTCTGGGCAGGGAAGAGTGTGGACCACCTGAGATGTGCCACCATGGCCACATGAGGTGGTAGGGATGGGCATGAAGGGCTGCTGTGCTGTGCTCACAAGTCCTGGCACCTCCTGGTCTCAGTTTCCCAGGGCACAGCAGGGAAAGAAAGTGGGCAGAAAACTAAAACTAAGGAATCAGGCTGCGTCAGAAGCCAAGCGGCCGGCTGGAGGCTGGCGTGCAGCCGTGCAGCTCTGTGGCTCCTGCCTTTGCTGCGGGCCTTAACGCCTGCTGCCTCCGGCTCCTGTCCTGAGTCTGTGTCTCTGCTCCTTGCTGTGCTTGCCTCGCAGCTCTGCTCTCTTCAAGGGCAGGTTTGCCAATGAGGGGGGACTGGGGTACCCCTGCAGAGATGGGCTCACATCTCTGGAAGCCACGACTCATGAACAGAAGCACGTGGCACTGCGTTTTCTGCTCTGCCGATGGCCCAGTTACTTAGAAATTTATCCACGTCTCCCATGAAGGCAGAGACCCTCCGTGTGTGATGCTGGGGCCCCAGTGTCTAGCACAGTGCCCGCACATACAAAGTATTCAACAACAGTTGCAGAGTAATTGATATAGCAGATGAGCGAGCTGAGGCTCTGAGAGATTAAGGAACTTCCCCAGGCTCACACAGCATGTGAGGGACAGGCTGGGTTTCCATCCTAGTTGTGCAAGTAATAGGTGGCTGAGCAAGGACACACAGCCTGTGTGTTCTGTGTGCATGCAATGATTTGTGCCCAGGGTGGAAGGGCCAGCGCAGCAGCTCTGAGAGTCACATTCTCATGGGCAGGCAGGCCGGCAGGAGGCAGGCTGTGAGCTAAGCAATCAGAGGAATGTCTGGGGTCTGCTGAGGAGAAGCTTCTGGAGGGAGCACGTGGCCCAGCCCTGGTGTACGAGGACTCTCCATAAGGGTAGCTTCCATCCCTAAATTGCCTAGATCTGTGGAAGGAAGATCTTCCTTCCTTCCTACTTCCAAGAACTCAGTTCTGCAGTCCTGCTGAGAAGAGGTAACCTTCCAGAAAACAGTCCTGCATGGCGTCAGACCTCTCTGCAGGGTGAGGGCCCAGGCTGCCCACAGCGCTCCCTGCACCTATATGAGACAACCTGGCTCCCAGAATTCTCTGCTGTTCTGAGGGCTGTCCCCTCCCCAGTTCCTGCCCTTCCTCTTCCTCTGTGTCCATCCCTTCTCCTCCCCTCCCCCTTCTCCTCCTGCAGGTCCCCAGAAAGCCTTCAAAACGAGACCCTCTCCTGGGCAGCTGGAGCCTGAGCCCAGCCCAGCACTGTCCATGGCACTCCAGCAGTTTTTCATTCACGT
>PVJA010052529.1:0-12359 GCA_004027025.1 Myocastor coypus
GCTGTGGAAAAAAAAAAAAAAAAAAAAAAAAAAACAAGTAAAATGTATATAAACTAGAAGAGAAATGAAATGTTCTTTGACTGAAAACATGATTACTTTCATAGAAACATTAAAGAAATTTTTTGACAAAAAAGTAATACATGTAAAAACAAAAGAAAGTATAAAAGTAGATGAAGAGAAGTGTGGAGGTGCGATGGAAGGGAGAAAAAATGGAAACGACATTAGATGTATGATGTGTAGGTACCACCTTCCTAAAAGGAGTATAACTATTGTATAATATCCATAAGTATAATACACTAAATTGTTCTATAGCTATTATAGTATTTTATGAGACTACAATTATAAAATATAGGTTAATGTTATAAGTAAATTATTTTCTAGTCTATTAGTAATGAAATAAAGAAATATAAAATTAAAATACCATACTATTTACATTGATTTACCGTAACAGATATTTAGACTGAAGTCTAAGAAAATGTGAAGAATTGGGCCCGGCGGGATGGGTCAGTGGTCTGGAGCGCCTGCATGGGAAAGCTTGGGTGGCTTCAGGGACCGCGGTTCGATCCCTGGCACCACATGCTGAGCCAGCCCTGCCCTCGGGGCAGGCTGAGCCAGCCATAAAAATGAGTGAATAAACAAACAAAGGTTCTGAAACAAGAAAAAAAAATTAAAAAAAAGAAAATGTGAAGAATATTTGAAGAAAGCTACAATTGGAGGAAAAATTTCAAAGAAGAATTAAGCAACTAACACATGAAACAACTGTCTACATTAATGTTCAGACTTATCCAACTTTGCCAATATATCTGCCCTCCCAAATTTGATGTAAATATTTAAAATATTTTCAGTAGACATCCCAGAAGATATCTTCTATTTATCAACAGTAATTTTTACATTTGTAGAACTGGGTCTAAGAGTCATATTTGCCTACTAAATAAGAACAGAGTTGAAGGAGTAACTATCTAATTTTAAGACTTATTATGTAAGTTCAATAGTCAAGGTAGCACAGTAGAATAGATCAAGAATAGATAAAGAAAAGAGTACACCAAGAGATATAGCTAAAATATAGACTATTAAAACAGGGGCTGGGGAGATGGCTCAGTAGAATAAGCACTTGCCTGGCAATCAGAAAGACCTGAGTTCAATCCCTGGTCCCCCCCCAAAAAAAATAATCAAAATATACTCAATTGGTTATTGATGAAAGAAGAGCAATAAAATGAAGAATACGTAGTCTTTCCCATGATGAAGGTACAACAACTGGATATACACATTCCAACAAATTTAGACAGTCTTTGCACCATTAAAAAACTGAACTCCTGGGCCTGTTTTGTGAGTGCTGCCTCCAGGGCAAGCCGAGAGGGTAAATGAGACTGGTCATAGGGGCACTCACTTGTAATTCCAGCTCTTGGGAGGATGTAAACAGGCAGATCACTACGAGTCAGATCTAGTAGTGAAACCCTGAACACCCTGTAGACCCCTCCTTAAAAATGCAAAATAATAATAACAATAATAATGATAATAATAATAATAATAATAATAATAATAATAATATAGTGAATACTGAGCTAAGATAGATTACACACTTCAATTCAAAATTAAAAACCTTAAACATCCTAGAATATAGCAAGAAAGAACTACCAGAACTTGGACTTGCTTTGGCCTATTAGATTTAACACCAATGCAAAGATCCTGGAAAGGATTAACTGATAAGCAGAACTTCTTTAAAACTGAAAACTGATGCACTGCGAAAGGCTCAGTCAAAAAGATAAAAAGATGCATCACAGACTAGAAGTCTACATGTGAAAAGATGCAAGTGATGAGCCATGTTATTCAAAATATACACACTAGAAAGAAAATTGTGGGAAAGAAATTCAAAAACTGGAATGAAACATGAATATAAAACCACCTCAGAAGCACCGGGCATGGTGGCGCACGCTTGTAATCCCAGCACTCAGTAGGCTGAGGCAGGAGGATTGGTGCGAGTTCGAGACCAGCCTGGGCTATAAAAGTGAGCTCAGGACCAGCCTCAACTGCATAGCGAGACCCTGTCTCAAAAAGACAAAAAAAAAAAAAAAAAACCACCTCAGACATTTCATTAAAAAATTGGCAAATAAGCATATAAGGAAATGCCAAGCAGAATGAGCCATTAAAACATTGCTGGAGAGACCGTGGGAAAAATCGAACCCATCTCTACTGTTGGTGGGAAAGCAGACTGGTAAAACCATTGTGGAAGTCAGTGTGGAGACTCAAAAAAACCTAGGCCTGGAAATCCCATTTAATCCAACTATTTCCCTTCTAGGTATTTTTCCAAAAGAACTGAAAATATCATATCACAGTGATAGATGTGCACCTATGTTTATAGAAGCACAATTTGTGATATCCAAATACTTGAAACAACCAAAATATCTTACACCTGAAAAATAGATAAAAAAAAAAATATGTGGTTTTTTTATACAATGGAGTATTACTCAGCTACAAAGAAACTGATGTCATGCTCAAGTACCTATGTTATGGAGTAACAGTATCACTAAGCTTTTCTTTTGGAGGGTTAAGAATATAAGGTTACAGACCAAAAATTAGAGAAAAATAAGGGCTACAAGGATAGTCAATATTTTGACCCTAGCTCTTAAATGTCAGTGAGGACTCAGGACATAAGGAAATCTGTGCTGTGACATCTTATAACTCAGTGGTTTCCCAAATTTTCTATTCAAGGAGATTATGGGGCTACAGAGGAAAGGGATTGAAGATACATAGTGTGCCAAAGGAGAATTACCTAGAGAGAAAACTTTCTCTCAGGCTTTCACAGGGAGCAAACTTTTCAAGCAATGGCTGTGACTCATCCAGATGGCTAACACTGACGACAGTTCTATAAAGCACTATATATGGTTCCAAAGTAAATCCTGAGAGGATTTGACTGACCTTAGGAGATACAAAAGTTACATGTTTTGCTATACATGTCATGCTCAAACTTGCCCTTAATCACGCAGCAGAAAAGTTTAAGCACAAGGCATAAAACAGAAAGCTAGATTAGAATGCTGAACTGTAAAAGGTTTAAATCAACATCTTCCAACACTGCCAGGTTTACCAATAACCCACTGCGATTATTGGACATTGGGTTATGTAGGCAACTACTTTCTCTTAGTTCAGTGAGAGGCATTTTTTGTGCCAATAATGATTTGAAAATTTATAACATCTGTATAACTCTCTGTAATGCTCTGTATAACTCATAGGGGGACAATAATATGCATTGTATCAAATATTGAAATGTATGTCTAATGTGTTTTGAAACTTTCACATTGCTATAAATTGGTGTTTCTTGCTAAAAGTAATAAAAATACAAAATTGAAGACTTCATGTGTAATTGGATACAAATAGAGGCTATGTTCATAAGTGAAATAAATCAGAGCCATATCTATAAATATTGTATTGGCCACCTAGTGTAAGAACCCAAAAGAAGAAATAAAACTAGAAAGTTGTAACAAGGTATAGTAAAATGGAAAAAAATGGAATTTAAGGATTAAAAATCAAACATGAGAAAGGAGAAAAGATAGGGAAAAAATGAAGGAGGAGACACGTAAATATATAAACAGGATGGCTGAAATGGCACTCTAATAATTCTCACCATATTTTTGAAATTAGCTGTTAATGTTTAGAATTTTCACCTGGACTAATTCTGTATGCTGCCATATGAGCAACTACATTTCGGACAGCAATGTGTAATATAAAAACCATGCTTGAATATCTGCCATCTTGGATTATAAAAGTGTACCATGTTTAATGTCATACCAATTATTACTATGCTCTGTTTAAAATAAAATAAAAGGAAGAAAGAAAGACAAAAACAAAAATTTAATGGTCCTTGAAAGCAAGTGGAATTTAACCCAGCCATTAGGCCCAGCATATGAGTGAGACTTCTTCCTGCAGCCCAAGGAAAATTCATTTGACCCAGCAACCAGGCTAACTATGTCAGTGGAACTTCATCTATCAGATAGGCCCAGTGTGGAAAACTGCTGCAGAACTCCCTGTGGAGAGGCTAGATACACAAACCACCAGGCGGATCCAGGAGCAGAACATCTTGCCAGAGTGGCACAGCAGGTTCACCTCCAAGGTCTACAGCAGGAAGAAGTGTAGCATAGCAGCCAGACCCAAGCCACATCCATCTAGACATCTGATTTGATTTCCTCTATACCTTTCTGTAGTTGTTTCTTTACTTTGGCTTCTATTATTTCAGAGATTTCACGTGTATGATTTCCAATTTCTTCTATGCTATTGCTCCTGAATTTGTTTTGGGTGGGTTTGGGTCCTGAGAACTCATTTTGTTCCTTCTCTTTGTTATTTTGTATAGTTCAGCCTTCTGATCTTTGGTACAGCTTTGGTAGAGTTTTTACCTTAGCTCCAGGTCTGGATCTATCATGTTCAATCTTGTCCAGATGGATGTGGCTTGGGTCTGGCTGCTGAGCTCCACTTCTTCCTGCTGCAGCCCTTGGAGGTGGACCTGCTGTGCCACTCTGGCAAAATGCTCTGCTCCTGGATGGATACAGAGGCTATACTTTGTCAGATTCATGTGATGTGAAAAATGAAATCAAAACTCTAAAATAAAGTATGAAAAATGAGTGATAATGATATGTTTGTGTAAGTTCACAGATTTAAACAAATGAACTCTTTTCATGTAGGATATTCACAGTGGTTGACTTTACTTGGGCACTCTATATGTGGATTTTTTTCTGTGTCCTCTGGTTTATTTTTCTAGAAACATGAAAGAATTTTGAAAAGTAAAATCACCCGTAAACAAAATAAAGGAAAAGAAGTCTACTTTCGTAAATATATATTAGGCAACTAAATTTTTATCCTATGAAGAAATTTTAACAAGCTTTGTTCTACCTTTTAAAAATTATAAGCTGGAATAGCTTTCTATAAATATATTTATAGAATTTTTATTAGTATAATATACTAGATCCACATACTATATCTAAATATAGGTAACATAATACATACTATATATTAATAATTATACCCTATATTATATATAATTAACTTTATTGACATTACAAAATTTTATAAAATTGTTTTTCAGCCAGGCGTGGTGGCTCATGCCTGTAATCCCAGCACTCGGGAGGCTGAGGCAGGAGGATCGGTGAGAGTTCAAGACCAGCCTGGGCTACAAAACTGAGCTCAAGGCCAGCCTGAACTGTACAGTGAGACCCTGTCTCAAAAACACACACACAAAATTGTTCTTCACATGCTATACACTTTAGAAATTCATCAGAGAAAGCATTATATACATTATTTCTATCTACCAATCTGGAAAATGTTTTCCTAATTTTGTATGAATTACTATTCCTTTAACTAATAGCAAAAGTAAGACATTTTATGTTTATGTTTTAAACAGATTTATATTACATAATATCCCTTAATATTCTTTGTTCTTTTCTATTTTCAAGAGTGGAATCTCCGTGCTGTGCCTATAGAATGAGAGTGTTACAAGTATACCTACTGCCTTTTCATGCATAGGAATGCTGATGTCCTGTGACAGATGTTCAATTGGAAGATAAGGGCTATGACCTGCTTTACATACATGTGAATACTTTTCTATTACTTATTGAAAGTTTATGTTTGGACAGAACTCTATGCTCAGGTTACCAGACATAGGCATTTAAAATTGATGAAAATATGTAAGTACTAATGATTTATTTCAGTGAAATAATAGAAATTAGTAGTACATTTCTCTTAGCTATTATTTATATATATATATATTTTTCTCCCTCTTTTCTCTTTTTCCCCATTTCCATTTGCTCTTTCCTTTGAGCCATTTGTTTCCTTTTCACAGTATCTATTGCACCCTTTGTATCTTACTTACCCATTCAGTTTCTGATACTAGCAAGACAATATGTTTACATATGCACTCTACCTTATTTCACTTATGAGAATGGTCTGTAGTTGTATCCACTGACCTATAAAACTCTCAGTTTTAGAGAAAGTTTATCTTTCTTCATAGCTGAGTAGCACTCCATTATGTAAAAATACTACAACTTTTGTATATTTCCCTTGGTTCTTGGACATTTGGTTTGTTGTCAAGATACAGCTATTACAAATTGTGCTGGTATAACATGGTGCACATATGTCACTGTGGCATGCAGCTTTCATTTCTTCTGAGAAAATATCCAGGAGGGGAATAGCTGGGTCAACTAGAACCTCTAATCCCAGTTTTGTGAGGATTCTTCACCTTGATTTCCACAGTGGTTGTGCCAGTCTACACTCCCACCAACAGTTCAAAGTGTTCAATTTTCTCCACAGTCTCATCAGCATATGCTCTTTTTAACAACGTGTTTCATTTTCAGTTTTGAGTCTTATAATTATTTATAAAATAGCTTATGTTTTGTCTTTACTTTCCAATGGTACATTTTTGGAAATAAATACTAAAAGCTGAATGAGGTGAAGTACAGATATTTTCATTTCTTCTTCATGTGGTGGGTACATTTAGGGGTGGGCAGAGTCAAGTTTAGTAATGTCTTCCTTAACATACAGCCACAGAAATAGCATTCTATATTATGTTACAAATTTTATAACTTTACACATTATCTAATTACCCAGAGTTACGTTTTCAGTACAATATGAGGAATAATGTTACTTAAATTTTATTTTGTGTTGATTTCCCATTTCCTTGGTGATATATAATAAATCTTCTATCAATAACATTTTCTGCATTCCTGTATCTTCTTTTACGTTTCATCATTCAGTTTTAATTGCTCATACTTTACAAAACCACAGACCCTGCAGGGTATACCTTATGTTGTTACTCTTTCATTTATTTAAATCGCATTATGTTACCATATCTGATGTGGCACCAAAATAAGTTTCTAGATTCTTGTGTGTTGTTATGGTTTATGTCTAGTTGTCCCCCCGAAGCCTCATGTAGTCATTGAGCAGGGACTTCTAGAGTTTGATACTTGATCCATGATCCCTGGGATTATGGGTTTTAGTACTGATGGGATTATGGGTTTTAGTACTGATGGGATTATGGGTGTAGCCTAAGGTGGAGGCTAAGGCGGAGAGCCTGGATGTAATATAAAGAGAGGCACAGAGACAGATTTAAGCTGTTGCTGCTGCTCTGCTGCCCTGACTGATTGACTGCCTCTGCCACCATTTTGTTGTTTTCCACCGCCATGAACTGGATTCTCTCTGCTCTGTTCCTCTCAGCCTTGGACAGCCAAACATGGACTGAAACCTCCAGTAACTGTGAGCTAAATTAACCTTTCCTTCCTTCATTTTGAGTGTCGGGTATTTGTCTCAGCAACGAGTAAAAAGTAACTAAGACATGTGTGACAAAAAAAATGAACTTTAAGCTGCTTGCAGTGATAACAACAAAGCCACTAAGTTTAATGAAGTTCAGAGGTGTGCTTAGAGGGAAGTGGCTCAGGCTGGCAGACAGGAAAGTGGTTCAAACTCAGGAATGATTGTGCTACTTGTGACCTAGCACATGTGTGTGGAAAGCAAAGTGACTTGGACAATGAATATGTTGAATGGAAGAAATGGAGTTGTTGGGCGGGGCCTAGGTCACTTTATATGGGTTCTTTCAGAGAGTAATTTACAATGTGAATGAGAATAATTATTTATTAATAAATTAATAAATACAACAGAAGCAATGTAATATCAGTTGTATCTACTGCACATATGCATAATTCACTCTGCCATCACTGAATGTTTGAAATACAATCCATTTGTTTGAACTTTCAGTGATCCCTAAGTAAATAATAATAAGAAGAAGAACAATAATAAAGTCATTGAAAATCAGACCAGCAGGTCTAACACACATGCTTCTTGGTTTGGAATTTCAGAAGTTTCCAGGAACATTTGTTATTTTTGCCTTTGTATGTGAGTAATGAGCCCTCAGAACAAGGTCGGGATGAGAGGCCATGGGGTACTGTCCAGGTTCAGCTGAATGAAGGTTAGTTAGTGGTGACATAGCCTCTAATTGCATGGCCTGTATTAATTCCATAGGTATTTGGAAAAATATATATGTATTAAGTGAGTAGAGTCATTAAAACATAAATTGACAAATCAAAATATAGCTTTATTATATGTTTTTTGGAGAACCAACTAAAAATTAAACAAATATACCAATAATTTATTTACTTATTTTTCCTAGAGAACATAACAAGTTTATCTTAAAATATATGTAGATGAGTCAGGAGAATATATATTAATTGACTGATTTAAGTAATTTGACAATGGAAACTGATGAATTCCTTCGTATAAATGTGAACATAAAAGCAAGAAAAGACACATTATTTATAAAAATGGAATTTAGAGAACTTTCTGGAAAACAATTTATGAAATAGATGCTCAGCCTTACTTGAGCAAATTTTTTTTTTTTTTTTTTTTTTTTGTCAATCAAGGAAAACATCCCAGTGTATGTAATTCTAAGAAGTAATATTCAAGCTATTAAAAGGTAGAAAATAGTGTATTGGGTTAGCATGTGAATGAGGCAGCTAGTTAGGGAAAGGGCTGAGAGTTTTAGGTTGCTGGTCATATTGATAGCCTTTAAAATAAGAATAGACAAGGAAATAGGGCTTTATGCTAAGTATAACATCCCTCAGTCAGTATGGGATGCAGAACACTCCTCACTGACAGAAGTACAACCACTTCCTATGAAGCTCATGAGGTCTGCAGGACTTTAAATGTCAAATTACAGGGTTTTTTTCTCTCTCATTTCCAGTTTCCTGTAAGTCCTACTTGCTGAGGAACTAAGGTAGACAGCTGGTGTCCCAGCTGTCTGCTTTACATCTGCAGAGTCATCCGTGACTGCTTGGCACTAAGCAACTGAGCGATTCCTGCGCTCTTCTGTTCTCTAAGTGGTTCTAGATTGCATGGCCGCAGTGCCACTCCCTGCAGACACCTCTTGGAAATCAAGAAGCATTCTTTTTCATTTTTTTTAAATTTCTATTCTCTTTTTTTTTTTCCTATTTCCAAAAGAGCTCTTCTGTCTTCTTCCTTTTGGATTGTGATTTCATTTCTGTATATTTTGAAACCACAAGCTTGGTACATGTGGCAAAGTGGGGAACTAAGACATAAAAACAAATAATCTAAAAATTAAAAAACATAAATCATCAACTTGTAATAGAAACTATCAATTATCAATTGAACTAGTTTTTGTGTAAACATAGAAGAATCTTATAGTAATGTTGAAATGCTATACTTTCAATCCTCAATTTGAAGAATAATTTTATAATATCTAGTAAAATATTTTCACGATCTGACATTCTGAAATTCTAGTTTTATTTATTTATTTATTTATTTATTTATTTATTTTGTGTTTTTGAGACAGGGTCTCATTATGCAGTTGAGGCTGGCCTTGAGCTCACTTTTGTTTGTAGCCCAGGCTGGTCTCGAACTCGCACCAATCCTCCTGCCTCAGCCTCCTGAGTGCTGGGATTACAGGCGTGAGCCACCATGCCCGGCTTAGTTTTAGTTATTTATATGAAAACACTTCTAATTTTATTGAAAGATATTTATCAAATAGCATTTACTGTGGAAATATTATTAGAGAAAAATACTAAAAATAACCTGAAGGGAGGTATCTGGTACCTCCTACAGTTTCAGCACTCAGAATGCTTACTGGAAGATCATCCCGAGTTCAAGGCTAGCTTGGCTTACACAGTGAATTTAGGAGACCAACTGAACTACATGGGGACATCAGTCTCCAAAGAAAACAAATAAACAAAGCAAAACCAAAACTAATAAATATAATAAAAACAATGGAAAAATTAGAAGCAAAATAAGTTGATAAATTGTGCTACTTTTTCTTATGCACAACCAAACTCAACTAGTAGGGAATATTCTGTTCTTATATAAGCTTGAGGCTACTTTTTTGGTGACATGTTTTTGAAACACATTTGTGTGTGTGTTTCTTCAAAATTCCTTTTGCCCCCATCTCCATCTTTCTTCTTTCATTGAAAATTCAATGGCAAGACAAAATTTTCAGAGACAAACCGTTAGGACTTGCCCACGTTTGGAACAAAACCCACAGACCACTCCCACTACTCCAGGTTGTTCCCTCAGGGTTTCCACACAACTTTCCACAGGATGGCACCACCTCTCTGGGTGCACTAATCTGCAGCCATCACTGCATAGGTGGTCCTCGATAGTCTCCTGTAATGTTGTAAATTTTCTTCAATTTTATTATGTGTTCATGATGTCAATATTTTCCTCAAATATACTATCATTGCACATGTTCAAGGAATTAGGAAATGAATATTGTGCTGAACTGTATTAGTTGGTTGGAAAACTTCTTAGTGGTTATTTGATATTCTTAAGAGGTGAACACATTGAAAAAAGGAAACATACTTTTAAAGTAATTTAACCTTATGTAGTGAACAGCTAGAATTCTCAAATGCATGAATGTTTAATTAATGAACCGAAACACTATTACTCTGGAAGCAGCTGAGAAGGAAGCATTCACCAGCCATTTAAAATGCCATTCACTGTTTTGGAAGAACAAATTTACACGGTTTTTTAAAAAGAGCACCACGTCAATACATGTCAGAATTTAATTAAAGACTCTTCCTCCTTATTAAAACCACCATTTTTAGAGATTCATTTCAAATCCATAATATATGTTGGCAAGAGTTTTTATATAAATGTTCTATTAACATTGCCTACAACTATAAAATTATAATTTACAAAGCAGTACTCTAATTCTACAGTGAACAGTGGATAGTCATTAAAAATATTAAATTTAGACTATTTAAATAAATATTAAGGTTCTTAATCTGACATATTAAGTCTACACATATTGTTGTCTGAAGACAGGGTACTAGGAAGTTTGAAAATCACCTAACCAAAAGTAAAAGTGTGCAGCTTCCCCAATGCCCAACGTGGAAAAATAATTTTCAGGATGTATCAACAATTGTCATAAAGCGATTTGTTAGGCAGAAATTTAAAGTGAACCGTCAAGTAAATATAGAGTGTAGGGCCTCAAGAGAAAGGCACACTACAGTTTGGGCCTGGACCTATTTATGTATTTTTGATGATAGAAACCGGAGGAATTTTTGACTCTACAGGAAGTACCTTCTTGAGTTTTAAATTTCCTTTTTGTTTTCAAAGAGACTACAAAAGAGAGTAAAACAAATTATAAACTATAAAGATCAGTCTTAGTTTTTAAAATTGGTGCCATAATATTCATAAAAAGAGTTCAACCATGAGTTGTGACTTTCTATAAATATTTCAACTTAGAACTTTCAGATGACTTTACATACACTTTGATAATTTTTATTAGGGCACAGAAATTTTTTTTTTTTGCCTATTTCTAATTCTTACCAATCTTTCTCATCTCATCATTAGTTCTCCCATTCTATGATCTCTTAAATTTTATCTCCCTCAAATGTACATATTCTTTCCTTGTCTTAAAATGAACAAGAAAGTATATATTATACTGAACAGACCTGCATATTTACAAGTTATCATAGTCCATCCTCAGAAGCAGAAATCCTTTCCTTTTACTTCCAATATCAATAGCCAGTGAAACAGAATAAATGCCCTCCTGGACACCAAAAGACATTTTACTTTAGTAAGATGGGTGGAGAGATATATGCACACTTTTTCTTTGAGAAAAAAGTGTAAGGGTTGTATTTTTGCATTTGTGGCTTACACTGGACTAAGACTCTGATAGCACTAAATCAGGACAATGTTACTTTATCATATTGCAATGGTTTTTCAACAGATACCATGGAAGTGATGCCAAATTCAGAAACTCACTTATTGAAAATATTTCAATTGGATGATTTTTTCACAAAATAAGAATTGTGTAAATTATCTTCATTTAAAAGAATTTATCTTTTTTATTTTTATGTTTTTCCATTTAATAGAATTTAGAGTTTATAAATATCTCTTTCACTTATTTTTTAATTTAATATTTTTATTGTTTAAATTTAACAATGGTTATATTACATATTTTCATCATCAGATAAGTTTAGATTAATACATATAGGTATATAAGATTGATCAAACAATTAAACATTAATCCTTCTAAATCAACATTACTTTTTATTTTCCTTTCCCCTTTCTTTTCTTTGAAAGTTGACATATTGCAGATTGTCCTCACAATCATTCTACACAGTACAGTGTGTGGGCATGGCCCACCTCCCTATTGATGTTGCTTAGAAAAAAAAAAAAAAAGGAAAAGAGTAGTATACTTCTCTTTGGACTAAGAAGAAGCAGATACATACACAGTCAAATGTTCTGCAATTGCAGTGGGCCACCAGTGAAGCTTCTGATGTTGGAGGCTATTGAATCTAAGCCTCCTAAAGCTCATCTCACCAATCTAGCTCTGTGTTTCATGCATTGTAATTAAGCTTTTTTTTTTT
>PVJA010052530.1:0-12220 GCA_004027025.1 Myocastor coypus
ACAATGTCCTTTCCCTGATGCACTGAGATGGACCCTAATTCCTTAAGAAGATGTTCTCTGTCCTATAAACCATGAAAAAGAAAATGCCATCTCTAGCCCCAGGTAGCCTGCAGCCCAGTGCCGGACGTGGACCAAAACAGGTAAGTGCAGGAAAGGGGCTGAAGCACAAGGCAGCAATTCAGGACCCTCCATGTTCCCCACCACCTCCGAGCCAGCTCTTCCCAGACCAGAGCGTTTCCTATGGCACCGCCACCCTCCAGCCCCCTGCAGCTGTTAGACAGTACTGAGGGAAGAGTGGGCCTCTTGCCTGTGCAAGACTGGACTTCATGCCAGTGCATGTAACAGGAGAGTCTGAGGAGGTGCCTTCAGAGTCAGGTGCCTTCAGTGTTAGAAAGCAGGTGGCATGTCTTCATTTTGGTTTGGGAATCATTTCGGGTGTCCTGATGGGACACGTATGGTGTGCTAGCCCTGGTGTGGAGCACTTTGAGGCACAGCTTCCAATAGGGTCTCCTTAGGCAGGTGTCATCAATACTGACAAGCTAAGGGAGGCTCAGAGAGCATGAGAAGCCTGCCTGGCTGGCAAGCTCAAAGCAGAGAGTCTTGCAGCCTGGGTGCGGCTCGATCTGATGGCCTTCACTTGCAGAGAGCCTTCAGAGGCGGGGTGGCTCCACGCCCAGGCGGCACAGTGGCGGCAGCCTTACCTCCGCAACCTACCTGAGTGATTTAAGCTTGTAGTTGCAGAAGGCGTGGGCGTGACAGGGATATCCAGAGTATCCACAGTATACAACATAGATGTTGCAGAACTTCCCCTGAGCGGTGCCGCGGCAGGTGCCAGGCAGGCAGGCCCCATTGCTGTGTATGCTGTTGTCACAGGTCCCCCGGTTACACAAGCACTCTGAGAGAGGAGGAAGAGGGCATCAGGGCTGGGCCCAGCACCCTAGAGGACTGAGGCCCCTCCCCCTCCTCTGTCTAGGCTGAGCCCATGGCAGAGGGCTGCAATAGCACTGGGACGAATGCCCTGAAGAGTGGGTGAGCCCCCTGCCCCGGGGCAGAACTCAGTTCCATGGTATTTTATATACATAAAAAAATTATATGAAGTGTTCTTGAAATACATTTTAAAAATATACTTGTCTAGCCGGGCGTGGTGGCGCACGCCTGTAATCCCAGCACTCGGGAGGCTGAGGCAGGAGGATTGGTGTGAGTTCGAGACCAGCCTGGGCTACAAAAGTGAGCCCAGGATCAGCCTCAGCTGCATAGCGAGACCCTGTCTCAAAAAGACAAAAAAAAAAAAAAAAAAAAAAAAAAATATATATATATATATATATATATATATATATATACTTGTCTAAAATACAACCACTATCAGCAAGTGAGTTGGCAGAAAGGGGACAAAGATGTCATTTGAGAGGGCAAACACAAGGACAGAGTGAAGAGGTTTAGAGAGGTATGGGGTGGGGGAACCTATGCCAGCGGCCCCTGGAGGGTGCTGGCCTCAGCTGACACCTGGGAGACTCTCTCACATCTGCGTGCTGGTGATTGGGAAGAACAGCTGTTTCCTCCTCTCTCTAGCCTGTGCTGGAGCAGGCAGCAGGGCTCTGCCTGTGGCCACAGAGACAGAAAGGGCCATTTCCCTGGCCAGCTGTCCAGGATGGCAGGGCCCTGCTGCAATGTTACTATAGCAACTCAGGCGTGGCACTGACCAAGTGGGTTGCTTCTGTGACTACTGCTGGGGGCCAAGGAAGGTGCCAGTTTGATTTCTTGCTGATCTCCGAGGTAAAGAGGAAAGAGGGAACGTTTGGTGCAGAGGATCCAGGGGTCAGTCTGGTCTGTTGATCATGCATTCACTTCTGCTAATTGTTGGTAATGCAACTGGCGTTGTTGGTCTTGTGGTCTTGTGGGTAGAGGCAGGCAGCCCTAGGTGATCCTTTCCAAGTGACTCAGCCTAAAAGGTGTCTTCCATTCTGTGACCAGCTTCAGTGAAGTCTTGCCAACTTCTGGGTGAAGTGTAGTATGCCCATGGCTCCCCCAGGTCCCAGAGGCTCCTGTGTACTGTGTGGGCATCAGTGGAGAAGCTGACCCTGTCCCAGGGCACCCTGAAGAGTGCGGGTCTGCTGCGGAGTTTCCATTACTCTTCCTGACCTGGCCCTTTGCACTGCAGGTCTGTGAGCTCAGCCTCAGAGTTTATGATTTGACCTCTGTGACCTGGTCATGTTAGTCAGGGGTTAATGAGGAGGCAAGGGATACGAAGTCGTGATGGCTCAGTTAGAGCCTCTAGGGCTCTGTCATTTGGAACAGGATGCTTGTGTCTGAGCTGCTCTCTGGTTGAGAGCGTGCGACATGCCTTGCTCCAGATATTCCCACGAGATGCCTCTGATCCGCAGGCTCATGTTAGAGTCCATTCTCCTGAGACCCTGTCGTGGCTTGCTCATGGCTTTGGTAGTATAAATGCTGAGTATTATGACTGCCAAGGTTTCGCTTGGGACCCAGGACTGTGGGCCTCTGGTTCTCTGATACAACTTTGCATTACTGCCTGTTCAGTAATGCAGTCTCTTTCTTTAGTGCTTGCTCTGGAAGGTCATCCTCTTACTTCCTCTCAGCCCTAGCAGATAGTCTTTCCTCTTCTCGTGTGATTGACAGATTCTTGATTTTTTTTTTTTTTTTTTTTTTTTTTAGCACATGGTGCTGTCTTCTTAGCATGGTAATAGCCGAACCCTTCTCCTGGTACTTTGTAGGGTAAGTTTAACTACAGAAGTTTTTCGTGTCCTGGGCTGCTCGTCCTGGGGGCTGGTGCCACAGGTAGCTGTGGGTCTTGCAGAGAGGGCAAGGGTGGACAGAGCTGAGGGCAGGCTACCAGAGCCTGATGCATAGCCGCAGTAGGCTGCGAGAGCAGATGGGGCTGATCTTCAGAGGGTGCAGGCTGTGTGGAGGGCTGCTGGCTGCTTAGCCACAGCACAAGTGTTGGCAGTGTCTCAATAATGGTGGCTTTGCCGGGACCCTGTGTCTGCTTGCAGGTGTTTTAATCTGCTGAGCTATTTGGCCTGCCCTGGGTACATTTTCGGTATACATAATGATCACATTCATCATAAAGAATTTGTAGCTGTACATCATTTGTCTTGTTTCTTTTTTCATTTCCTCATTCTCCTCCCACTCCTCCTCCACACTAGTTGGCACTTTTATGTCCCTATTTTCCAGATACAGGAACCAAGGTCCAGAAGGGTGACGCACAACCCCACAACCTCTTCTGAGTGTCTCCGTTCCACTCCTGTCACCCTCGCATGCTCACGTGTAGAGACCTGGCTCTCCTGAGCCACTTCCCATCCCAATCATTAAGTGCCTATAATCAAAAGTAAAGCAAGCGCCTCTTGCTTAGAGCATAACAGAGATGCAGAGGTGCCACTGGAGAGTACGGTCTGCTGGGCTTACACGTGGCCACTGGTAGAAACAGACTTGGAGGGCTGTGGTTCAAGTCCCTGCATGGGAGCCTAAAGACCAGTCGGGTGATGTGCATCACCCTTATGGACCTTGGTTCCTGTATCTGGAACATAGGGACATAAAAGTGCCAACTAGTGTGGAGGAGGAGTGGGAGGAGAATGAGGAAATGAAAAAAGAAACAAGACAAATGATGTATAGCTACAAATTCTTTATGATGAATGTGATCATTATGTATACTGAGTTATTTAGCTGGCTCTCAACATCTGGCTTTGGTATCCACAGGGCAGAGTGGGGGCTATCCTGGAACCCATTCCTCAAGGACAACAAGAGACAGCTGAACCAATGTTATCTTCACTTTATAGATGGAGCAATTGAGAGATTTATTTTCAAGTGGTACTATCAATATGTTGCAGAGTGAAAATTTAAGTTCTGGTTGGTCTGACTGCACAACAATCTCTTCTCCATTCATTTTACTTTATAATTAATTTCTAATCATATATATATATATATATATATATATATATATATATATGTATTTGAGTATTCATGGATTTAATTGTAAAGAACATGATATATGTTCTAAGATTGTATAGTTGTGTTTTTCAATGTCTATTCAATGTGGAATTTTCCACTTATCTCCTAGTATTTTAATGTTTATGTCACTGCTCTTAAAATAACAGCAACCATGATGACAGATGAGAAGAACCAAGCACATACTATGTGCTGGGCACTGTTCTAAGGGAATAGCTTTTCATTTGTGACTTGCCCTCAACCTTGCAAGGTAGCTACCAGCCATGGGGATACAGGCCCAGAGAGATATGGCAACTTGCAAATCTCCACATCCTCAGATGGAGGTGTGGATGGAAGAAGCCTGCTTGGAAGGTAGGGAGCAAGTCTACGTCTTGATGCAGACCCCGTACCATGTGAGGAGGCCAGAGAGACCATAAGGCAGTAGTTCTGAAAGCATCGCTCATTGGACCAGCTAAATCAGACAAGCATGCACTGGGAACTTGTTCAAAAGGTAAATTTTCAGCCTTGCTATAGGTCTACTGTGCCAGAAACCACAGGTGGGACCCAGCCATCAGGTGCCTGAGAAGTTCTCCAGGATGATGATACCATACAAAGGAAAATTACAAGACACCATGCCTGCGCTAGCATCCTGTTCCATGCTGGAAGGTTCTAGGAAGGGCCACTTACTTTTTTCACACTGAGGTCCATATTTATTGGGGTCAGAGCAGAATTGACAGTCGGAGCCATAGAAGCCATCCTTGCAAATGCACGTCCCATTGCCATTGATGCCATCTACACACTGGGAGAAAGGCGGGCCCCACGGGCCATTAGGAAGGACACAGATGTGGGGAAGGACTTACAGACACTTTCCTTACATGCCTGACTGTGGACTCAGATCCAAGTCCATTTGAGATGATCTCTACACTCTGTGGAAGTGGCCTTGGCATCAGGTAGGTCACAGCATAGGTACTCAAGATTTAACTTTCAGGGGTTCCATTCAAGGGACACCACAGTGGTGGACCAAGAACCTTCCCACAATACTCCAGGGATGGCAGAGCTGGGCCAGAGGCCTAGGATGAGAGCCCCGCCATGCCCGCTTCTGCGCTCTCACTTGCTTGGCTCTGCGACTGCAAGCTGCACAGTTTGCTCTCTCCAATGGGAAGTATATATGTCTCCCATCTGCCCAGCCCTGGCCAGGTTCATATTTATTCCCTGCATCAGAGTGGGGCAAGGGCTGCTGGCCCAATTACTTGCCTACGGCCAATGGTACTGGCCTCTTACTTTTGCATCTTCTACGGCTGCACTCTTGTTTGTGGTTTTACTTCCCCACACAAGAGCCGTATTTAAACATGGGCCTACAAATGTCCTGCTCTGCCATTTCTCTATAAGATTCACGGCTACTTTGTCTTCTGCCATTTACTTTTAGCCTCCAAGTTAGATGGTCTTTACATCTTACCAGGTTTGTCTGATTGGCAGTGTCATTATTGAGAGTGTCATAGACCCTTAGGCTTGTGGGATGTGAGGTGTGCAGGGGCTGCTGAGCTGCCTGAGGCACTGCAGTGGGTGACAGGTGAGCCCAGAATGGAGGCCCAGCCCCTCCACTCAACAAGTACGCTCCTAAGGTGGCCTCCCACTCTGCTTGTCATAACAGATCTCCTTCTTTGGCCTCATGGAAGAAGTGTCCATGACCACGTCAGCTTTGGGTTTTGCAGTTTTAAGAGTCATTGCTGCACCTGGGCTCCTAGGTATTGGCCTTAGCATTCAGGTCTGCATTGTCCCACGAGTGCTCTCCTCTCACCTGTCCATTTCCTGAGCATGGATTCAAGAAGCCTCCTGGACATGGGCTGCACTCGGGCCCGTAGAAGCCTTTGCAGCACTTTGGGACCTGAGAAGCAATACTGCATGTGACCCTTTGAGTCCCCTAGCGGGGTACTCAGTCCTCCAAGCAGACACATTTTGATTCACATTGTTACAGTGAGCACGAGCCCCTCCTCAGGGCTGGGCCTCTTCCTTTGGTACCTGCTGGTAGGCCTGGTGCTGGTGACCGCCACTCTACAATCACCTTTGACAGGTGCCACCTGGCTTTGGCACTGTGCCCAGGACTGAGAAATGTGGCGCTCAGGGAACCCAAACTTGTCAGGGAGGAGTCAATGTGGAAATTAAAAGCAGTAAGCAAGTAATTGAGCTCTTTCAGAGAGTGGTGAGTATGGGGAAATACAGTGTTATCATTAGCGAGTAGGGGCAGAGACAGAAGCCTGGGGAGACTAGGGAGGCTGCTGGAGATCAAGCCAGTCTGAGGCCTTGTCAGACCTCATGCAGGAAGTTCTGTGAGCCCTGTGGGTCTCCTGTGACCGTGCAGACCCTGGGGCCTGGAGGAGGGCCTGGCCGCACTCTCCTTACCTTCACGGTGCCATTGCAGTATCGGGCACAGCCACTCCTCGGGTTCTTGGTTTTGCTGTTGAACACACAATTGCGAGTGAAGAGTGCCTGGGAGGGAGCCAGAGAGTAGGAGTGTTGTAGTCTGTGCTCCCAGCTCCTGGGCAGAGAGCTGAGGTTGCAGCTCAAGGCACAGGGTCACTCTGGTGAAGCCTGTGTCCTTGCTGGTAGAACACTGGCCAGGGCTTGTGGGATCTGTGGCACACATTTGGGTGGGCATCTCTCAGTGATGCCCCACAGCGAGCACTCTCTGGTTCTGCCTCCTCTCCCAGACTGCAGCCACCCCACCCATCCTGTGCAGACCCCTTCCAGTTAGTCTCTTTCATGGGAAGCTCCCCCAGTCACAAGGTGACAGGCAGACATGGTTCTTGGAAGCATCCTTTGGCTCCTTAACCCTTGGTGCAAGTCAGAGTCACCTAGCACTTGTGTGTGTGTCGAACTCACCGTGTGTAGGGCACGCTGCTTATGCAAGCTCATCAACCTTCACTTCCATGTGGAGGTTTTCATGCTACTTATTTGTTCAGTTTTGTGGTTCTCAGAAGCAAGTGCCCTACACTGAGCTACACCTCAGCCCCTCAGGAGGCCTTTTTTTTTTTTTCTCTTTTTTCAATAGCTAAGGAAAGGCCCCAAGGGGCAAACCATTTCCTCCCTAAGAAACACTGCTAATAAATGTCAGGTCAGAGATGTAGGTTTTTTGCCTGACTGCCAGGTCAGAGACATAGGCATAAAAGCTTCTAACTTAAAGGTCGCAGGTGGCTCATGGCGTCTCTGTTGGTCTCAGCGGCCTAAGCTGGGAGCTGGAAGCATGGGGCCAGCATCCGGTTTCATATGAGAAGATGAATGCTTATGTCAAGTTTATTCCTTTCTCTTAGGCTCCTGAGTAAGAAGTGAGCAAGAGGGCCTGGGGAGGACCACCTGGGGAGGTGGTCTAAGCACCTGCCTGGTGAGTGCAAGAACCCAGGTTTGATTCCCCAGGACAGTATTCTGTGCCAGCCCTGCACTGAGCCAGCCACTGAAACCCTGCATGGTGGTGCACACTGGTAATCCCAGCACTGGGGAGGCTGAAAACAGGAGGATCACTAGGAGTCCAAGCTGTGTAGTGAGACCCTGGTCTCTGCTTTTGCCAAACCAGGTGCTTGGTCTACTGAGCTATCTCAATGGCCCTTAAAAAGATTTTTTTAAAAGGGGGGCTAGGGAGATAGCTCAGTAGAACAAGTTTTTGCCTGACAAACACAAGGGCCTGAGTTCGATTCCTGGTTCCGGGAAGATGGCGAGGGGAGAAAATGAACAACAGCAAGAGAAGTTCCAAGGCCGTAGCATCTCAAGGTACTAGATAGATCAAGGGATTCTGTGGTCACTGAAGAAGAGGACAGTGTTGTCACACTCACCGTGGGCTCTGAGCCAGCAGGACAGTTACTCGAAGACATAAAAATACAGGCCACACAGGAGCCCTGGAGGGAAAGGTGGTGGTCAGTGCAGCCCTCCCCATGGAGGCCATGAGACAGCCCTGTCCCAGACTCACTTCTGCCTGAGGAGAGGGTTCCATGGGGCACCCTCCCAGCCCCCATGACTGCTCCCTAGAGGAGGAGTAAAGTCAGCACCTGGCAGGGCTGGGCTTGGGGACAGGACAGAGCCTGCTCTGAGTGGTCCTTCCTCTCCTATTTCTGGACAGCCCACTGTCCCCAGGTCTGAGGGATACTGTGGTTGTCACCTGTGTCAGGGGCAAAGTGCTCTCTTGGGCCACAGACTTGAGGCCACGTTTCCTCACTAGCTTAGGAAGAGTGAGGCTCAGTCCCTCATAGGACTCTCCTCCATGGCTTCTGCATCCAGCAGGAAGGGAAGGCAGTGAGAGTGTCCACGTCTCTCCAGAGCCTTTCTCTGGCCTTTTCTGCCTGTGCTGGACCCCAGCAGGCAGACCATGAATTGTGGTCTCTTGCTTCATGCCAGCTTCCCATTGGTTTGGGCCAACACAAGACATAGCAGCATCTCGGTGGGTAGCTGGAGAGCAAAGTTGAAGACTTCTTTCCTGTTCCCTCTGTGCCTTGGCACTGTCCCTGGCACTCCCAAAGGACACCCCCTTTTCACTTCACTGAGTTCAGGCAACTCTGCTGTTCCAAGGGGCTTTGGTTCAGGGTGCTCATGGCTGCTGCCCCTCCCTGGACATCTTGGCCCAACGAGTGTCCTTACGTCCTCTCACAGCTCTGTGGCGCCCTCTTCCTTTCAGACTCTTTCCTTGGCATCACAGATAAAGTGATCACCAACAGGTACATAGATCCTGCTTCCTGCAGGATCCTGAGTAGTATAGTGTTAGTTATTAAAATTCTGCAGCCCCACATTCATGCCCAGAAGCAACCAAAAGTTCAGCCAGGTCAAAACAGAAGACTCTAGAAGGTCCCAGCTGCCCCCATTCTTGGCTGGTCCTAAATGCATACTTTCCAGAGAATCTGTGTGGCCTTACAACAGATTCACCCCAAAGCACCCTAACCTAGGCAAAAAGGATAGGTTTGCCTTTAAACCTAGATAACATAATAAGTGGCAGAGGAGAGCGCCATTGTGAGGCAACTCTGGGAGGTTCCTTTCTCTGTCTAATGTCAGTTTGTAGGATTTCAGCTCAAAACTACGCGTTGAACCTGTCCTTCAGGGAGATGAGAAAAAGCTGTGACCAGACAGGTGCTGGGGGCTTTGAAGACTTCCTTCTAGGGACCTGAAGGGCCACCCCCTGGGGTGGGGACATTGTGATGAACATGATGAAACCCTGGCCACTTTCTCCAGCCTGTTCTGAGCCTCTTCCTGCTCTAAGCCATGCCATGCGCCGGCCAGCACTAATTTCTAAAAAATGGACCAACCACACATTCCTGCTGGGGATCGGTGAAGAAAGTGTCCATGTTTCTTGTCTCTTAAAAAAAGAGTGATCAAAGTAAGATAGAACTCCCCTTGGGCCGGGGAAACAGCTCAGTAGAATAAGCACCTGCCCGGCAAGCACAGGGTCCTAAGTTTGATCCCTGGTATTGCAAAACAAAACAAAACAAAACAAAACAAAGTGCCCTCCCACAGTGGCATCTGATAGCCCCACTTAGGCTCAGTTGATGAAAACATGTTGGCGTGATTCCGCCAGTTAAGAACCTGTAAAGCAAAAAGTCCTCTGCAGTCTTGTGCCAGGTGCTTAGCTAGCTATTTATAACCTTCACCAAAATAAAGTAAAATCAGGCTTTCCCTGCCTCATATCCAGTGTTTATACTCTAAAGATGTCTTGAGCGCAATCACTGCTGTATTATGGAAGTGTCCTGAAAAGGAAGACCGAGGCTGCAATTTTAGGGGTGTGCTTTCAGAAGGAACTTGCAGGTTGTGAGTAGAGCAGTTTTGAAATTTAGCATGCTTTGATTAAAATTGTCTCAGCCCTTCCCCCCAAACTCCCCCCAAAACAGAAAACAAACAAACAAACAAACAAACAAACAAAACTGCCGTGGAAACAGAAAAGGCTGGTGGAGCATATAGAAGCCCATGGAGAAATAGTCTGGCATTTGAGCCCCAGAGCAGCACATCTACACAGAAAAATTTTGGGAGTCCTTAGGGCAGAGAAAGCTGTGACTCTGGAGCAGGGTGGTCCAGGAAGAGGTAGGATACTGATTCTGAACCCCATGGGGGAAGACTCTGTTTCCCAGAGCCATGGTGTAACAGGGTAGGTAATAGGCAGAACAGTCCGTGCCCCCGCAAACCTCGGAACGACCCTTACTGTAAAGAGGCTCTTCGCAGACAGAGTCAGGCGAGGTCAAGGGAGGGTGGGCAGGACTTTCAGGCCCTGTCTGGGGCCCTTGTCCTCTGCATTTTCCTCCTTGTCTTACCAGTTTCATCTCACTCTTTGTTTCATCGCATCGGTGGGGCAGGATGGGGATGATGGAGGGGGGGACGAGAACGCTGGCCAGTGTGTAAATGTGGCCGTTTTTGGCAGTGACCTCAGTGTCTTCCACAGGCACATTGTTTGCCAGAATCCGTCCCTGGAAGGAAGCAAGAACACCTTTTGGTCCTGGCCGCAGGATGGGTGAGACCCACGCAGAGGTGGGGGGGGGGGGAGGCGCCTCTGAAAACTCCAGAAATGGCGGGAGCCACTAGAGCTAGGAGAGAGGTTGACACGCTCCTGCCTTGGGGTGCATTTGCAGGGAGACAATCGCAGCCCCGATTGGTGAAGCTAAGCGTCTGCTGCCCCGGAGTGCGGGCTCTTGGGATGGGTCGGTGAGAAAGCAGATGGATTCTTGCTTAGTTGTGTGGGGCACAGCAGCGAGTGAGCAGAGACCTCTGACCCAGCTTTCCCCAGCCCTACATCCCTGGGCAGCAGGAACGCTGAGCGGCAGCTTCCTCCTCCTAATGGCTCAGTCAGGACCCCTGAGGACGTCATCTTCACCACCCCTCTGGTCTATAAGCAAATCTTACTGGCTCCAGATTCAACCACTTCCTAGCAGGGACCCACGCTGTGCTGGTTGATGCACAGTCTTCCTTACTAGACAACTGCAGCCAAGTCTAACGCATCCCCAGGATGCGGCCGCCTCCCAACATGCCCTGCCGGCCATCCTCGGATAGGACTGTCTCCTGTGAGTGAGAGCTTGGGTGCTGCCCTGCCTTCTGAGGCCGCCACCAGTAGGCTGAGTCCTTCCTTTCCTTTCCTTCCACCCGCTCTGCTCTCGCCCTGTCCCCTCCCTCTCTCCCTCCCCTCCCTCGCCTCCCTTTCCTTGTCCCCTCCCCACGACCTTCCATGCAACCTCTTGTGCAGTTCTGGACGCCACCTGCTTCCTCACACAGCTCACGCTCATCCCTTGCCCCGTGCCCTTGCTCTGTCTCCTCTCTGACCCTGACGGTCACCTCACTATCCCTCCATTTCACTCCAGTCCTGGTGCAGGTGTTTCCTTTGTGAGGACTTCTAGGCCCTTTACCCAAGACGTCAGTCCCGCCCCTGCTTTCTGTCCCTGCCCGCATGGCTGCTTTTCTCTCACTGGCTCTCCGACTCTGATAGATTTTCCTTATTTCACTTCTTTACTGTCCAGCTCTCTTTGTGCTGGAATGAAAGTTCTGCACAGCCAGGAACTTTGGTCTGTCTGTCCATCTGTCTTCAGGACCTAGAACAGCGCCGGGGACACAGCACGCGGTAGTACTTGGCTAGAGGATGAGACCATCACACCACCATCAGGGTGGAGTCCAGAGGACATGGTGTGGCTGCTCTGCTGATGCCACCCCCCCAGCACTCGCCGAGTTCTGCTGTCTTCTCTGGACTCTGCAGGTGCCTCATCTTCCTTCCCCCGAAGGCCGCTGCAGGTTCTCTCTTCTGCTGGGACTCTGTTCTGCTCATTTCTGCCAAGTTCTTCCTACTCACCCTTCCCCCCAAGCATGGTGGAAGCGCCCCCACCTCCCCCAGGCCCTCTGGCCACAGATTCTCTCAGACTCCTGCTGTCTGAGCTCACGGTTCCCTGGGCTTCCTGTAGTGACCACTGGTTGACTTATAGCTGCGTACTTCACTGACCCCGGCATGAGGTCTTTAAAGTCTGTCTGTGCTGCCTGTCCTGATGACTTACCCTGGCATCTGGTGCTCACAGTTGTCAGTGATATTTGCTGACAGTGGCGAGCATGAGTGAAAAGATCGCAGAGCTGTTCGCTAGGGCAGAGGCACCAGAGCACGTACACACACACACAGCCGAGACCCAGGGACTCCTGATCCAGTGGCCCAGCACCACCAGCCCTCACTCACGTTGTTGGTGATGTTGAACTGTATGACCTGGTTGGCCATGGTCCGGATCTGCAGTGTCGAGACGAGGGTGGCCACTTCCAGCTGTGAGGACAAGAGCACACTGGGACA
>PVJA010052531.1:0-12356 GCA_004027025.1 Myocastor coypus
AGCTAGATTGGTGAGATGAGCTTTAGGAGGCTTAGATTCAATAGCTTCCAACATCACAAGCTTCACTGGGGTCCACTGCAATTGCAAAACCTTTGACTCTATATGTATGTGCTTCCTCTTAGTCCAAAGAGTAGTATATTCTTTCCTTTTTTCTTTCTTTCTTTCTTTCTTTTTTCTGTGCAACATCAATAGGGAGGTGGGTCATGCCCACACACTGCACTCTATAGAATGATTGTGAGGACAATATACAACATGTCAACTTTCAAAGAAAAGAAGGGGGGAAAGAAAAAAAAAAGTAATGTGGATTTAGAAAGGTTAATGTTTAATTGTTTGATCAATCTTATATACCTATATGTATTAATCTAAACTGATCTGATGATGAAAATATGTATTATAACCATTTTTAAATTTAAACAATAAAAAAATTGAAAAAAAAATAAATTATATTGATCAATGGGTTCCAGGAGATATCCCTAGATGGGAAGAGGTTTTGCTTGTGTCATTACAGATACTAGAGAAGTAATTTGGGTGCCAGCTCGAAGAATAGAACCCAGAAAATGAATAAACATAAAAATCCTGATATACATCCCCCAATTGATGAAATGAAAAGACTCACTTTAAATAGAACTTCATTGGAAAGGCCTCTTCTTAGAACTCAACAAGCCCCATTACCTACCTGGGGACAAATCAAAACCTCACACAGGAGGGTGAGAGGATGCTTTAAAAAAACACATCAGGAGAAAAACAGCACCAACTTATTTCTTGCTATGGTAGCTTTGTTGTCACTTCTGGTGTGTTGAAGGTAATTTTAGACGGGCCTACATTCCAATCTACCACTCAATAGGGGAGTTCACAGGTTGGATGCTACTATACCCGTATATGTAAATGAAAGGATGCCTGGGGACCAGCAGTGCCAGCAAAAGAGGGAACCAAAATTTCATTTTATGAAATTGGAGTAGAAGGCTGGCCTATTTGTATTGGGAATGGAGCTCATTGCTTAAAAGCAAGTACAAGAGTCTGGTTATCTATAGTAAATAATAACACTGGGGGTAAGGGAGGAAAAAAGGGACTTTTTCTTCTCCAAGGAAAAAATTTTAAAAGTATAGATGCTGATGGAATGTTTCCACTGCCAGATCTGCCACCCTGCCTGAATACCACTGTTGCTTATCTCAGTGACTGGGTGCACTGGAAAGTCTGTAGAGGAGGAGCAGCCCAGGTGCTGGTTAATACTTCCAGTGGAAGCATCATAGATTGGAGCCCTTATGACTCACTCCAGACGGCAGAAGGAAGAGAGTTGAGATGGAAATGAAATGGCAATGATGAGATTTATACTGGCACTAAAAATGCCAATAAAACAATAATGTGGATGGAAGAGGAATGTCCCCTAGTGTCCCTCATGTTTCTGGGGGACCAACTCAACATCATTTTTGGAAGTTAGTAACCTCACTAAATCATATGTCAGCCTGGAAAGGTTACATATGGAGGAATCAGTCCTCCCATAATTTACATCTAAAATTTAAAAAGAACTCGACTCATTTTACTCAGGCATGTGTTCACCTCCCTTACCTATTGCTTGTAGGACCAAGTTATTGGAATCCTTCTAACTATACCATTACATGTTATCATTGTTCTTTAAATACATGTCTAAAATCTTCTATTAGCCTTGATTTTTCTAGAAATAGCATCTATATTAGCAAGGCGAGGACCGGAATCTGGCTTCCTGTACAACTACAATGCTCATGGCAAGACTCCCCTTCCATGATGCTGTTCCAGCATTTGCTGGAGGTGTTAAAGAAGAGAAAAAAAGAATTGAATTTGTGATAGCCATAATCCTAGGGCTAATAGCTGTCACAGCCACAGCTGCTACAGCTGGAGTAGCATTGAACCAAGCTGTACAAACTGTTCATTTTGTGCAGCAGTGGCACAAGGACTCAGAACAATTATGAACTTCTCAAGGACACAGACTCTGAGTTAAATGATAAGATAAATGACTTGGAACATGCTGTTGTTATGCTAGGAGATCAAATTGTCAATCTACAATGCCAATTTCATTTAAAATGTGATTGGAATACTACTTCATTCTGTGTAACTCCCATTCCATGGAATCAAACTCATTTCCCGTGAGAAAATGTAAAAAGACATTTATTGTATCATGGTAATATTACTGCTGAGATCCTATCTCTTCAACAACATATTGATACTACTTTTGTAAAACAATTGTCAGAATTGTCTGGAACTGATCTGTTACAAGGTATCCCTAATGGAATTGAAAGCTTTAATCCTTTTCATGCTATTTCATGCTATGGTTTAGTGGAAGTGTAGTAGTGATTTGCGTATACTGTTTTTGTGCTATTTGTATATCCTGCCTACCCTGGTGACAAGGACGGGCCCAGCAACAAGCTATAGAGCAAAAATCTGCAGTTCTCATCCTAATGCTTCAAAAGCTTTCAGCATAAATAAAAGCGGGGAATATTGTAGTGATATAGAGATAAAACTGAAGACCAGTTGGTATCCCTAGAAGTGGTGAATTATAGACAGAACCCAGGAAGGCCTGCCTTCTGTTGCTTGGGATTCTCGGAAAGCTCAGGGCTGAAGCTTCAGGGGGGAGCTCTGCCTGGGGGTACACTGTCCTTGATTATAGACAGAGCCCAGGGAGCACTGCCTTCTGTTGCCTGAGATTCCTGGAAAGCTGGGGCTCAAGGTTGCAGATGGCAGCTCTTCCCATGGATGCCCTGTTCCTTGTTTATCTGCTACGTGACACCAGTGGTTTTGCCTCCTCCCCTGCTTAAAGTATTATTTGTTAGCATATGCGTGAGCTACGTGTCTGTTAGTATTAGCGTGAGCTACATGCCTGGACATGTCTGGAATATGCTGTGTCTATTAAAGTAGTGACGTATACTCTTTAACCATTTTTTTTAATGCTAAATAAAAAGAAGAGCCTTCTGAGGCTCTGGGCTCACTGAGGAAGAGAAATCTCCATGAGTCCTCTGAAGCTACATTCACCGAGTCTTCTCATCGTTTCTTTCGGCACTGGACCAAAAATCGTGCAATTCAGAAAGTTACAAATCAAACCATATGTGACATTGTACAGAAATCTGATGTTTTAATATTTTAATCTATGAGGATGAATGTTATTTAATTATAGCCAAAATCACTACTCCATGAAGAGTTTAGAGATACCTTGACTCAAAAGATGATATGTAAAATTCAGATGTACTTCTAAGGCAGCTGTAGAACCAAAATAAATCATCTGAGTCTGTACATTCATTTATACATACATACTGTACCTTTTCTAACTGAAACTAATTCACACAACAGATTGAATTCAATATGCTTTGCCTGAAGATGTTATTCTAAAAAACAGCAGTACTATTACCTAAAATAAAGACGTAAGTATATTAATTGCACAGTGATTTCATTGCTTCCATTTTATCTTTACTGACAATTCTTTTAACCTTTCCAGTTACAAAGTGCTCCACATAAGTGTGTTAGATTAATTACAAAATATGTGCTTGAATCCTTCTAAATTGTTCAGATTGCATTCATAAGGCAGAAAACAATAGCTCCAGCTTAGGAAGAATGTCTTTAGGATATTTCCAGTCTCCTTTGGGAAAATATTTATTTTCTAGATATTGTAAAGCATGAAATAAATATTGGTGTAAAATAGACTGTGCAAAATCCTTTTCAAAACTGCAACTGTATATTTTTATGCTCAACTAAAAACGGTTATTTAAAATGAAATTTCTCAGTTATTAATAAGAGCTTAAAACAGAAATAATCCAGAAGTACGTGTACAATCATACCAAAGTATATATTTTAAAAAAATTTTACTGCTCATAATAAGACAGCTAGAAATTGAATCACAACAAAATTTAGCTGAATTTTTAGAAAGACATAATTTTATATAAACCATGAGAAAAGATAATATTACTCTCAGTGATAAAAGATAGATCAGGGTTATCTTGGAGATGAAATTAGAAGAATGGCTACTTGCAAAAGAAAAAAATAAGATTTAGGGTGGGGAGTAATGTAAATGTTCCATATCTTAATTTGGCTAGTTTACCTGAGATTATACATGTAACTCAATTACTTATCAAGGGTCAAAAGGAAAAGAAGTATACTTTTTATTTAGCTTTACGTTCAGCTCAACAACATGAAATGGTAGCCTAATAAAATATTGAAAAAAACATACAGTATATATGCACAAAGTATTTCAGATCATGACTCATGGAGGCAAATTACTGGAAATAACTATATAGTTAGCAGTTTGAATGATTAAATTATGGAGCATCCACTCAATCAAATAGTATAAAACTTTTTAAAAGTTGTAATTATAAAGACAATGCAATAGCATGAATAATGATTATGACACTAAATAATGAACTAAGTTTTAGAATTACTTGTATAAGTGAATTTAGTGAAGCATAAAATAAAATCAATTTATTGATAAGACCAAATATCTAGACTGAATGGAATATTTAATCAAGATAGTGGCAGTCATTCCCACCCCCAGGGTGTACTGAGCAGGCCAGAGTCCAAGCATGATGGAGCATGCCTGTAATCCTAGTGCTGAGGAGGCTGAAAGCAGACAAATCACCACTAGTCTGAGCTGTGTGGTGAGACCCTGCAGGGACCAAATACATGAAAAAAAGATAGTGGCAGTGTGTATGTGCTATGTACATACATTCTAAGTTCAGGGATACAGGTAGATAGACAGACAGACAGACAAACAGACAGACAGACAGACAGACAGACAGATACAATCAATAGAGGAATCTCTGTGATGCTATTATCTCTATTTTTGATGATGAACATGAAGTCAATGTAGAAGATTGGCTATTGATTGGGATAAAAGCTATGGAAATAAGAACATGCTGAGACTGAAAATTTAAAGGGAGCAAGTTGAAACTAAAAGTGTAAGGGACAAATTCTAGAAAACTGTATCTATCGCTGGGTCTTGGTATTCAGTCATATGTAGTATAAAATGTTCTAAATGATAATAGTAGATCAATCTTGGCATTGGGATAAGTCTGATTGTTTTATACATACGTAAGCGTGACCCTATTTTGCAATAAAAACAACAGAACAGAATGATTAACAATCCACTTTGGGGAACAATAGCAGGATCTGGAATAGGTCTGGGATAGTTGAAAGGGTGCAAGATTGAGAGGCTACTGAACATAAAATAAGATGAAGGTCACTGAACATGGTAGTTTCATAGCCTTAATGGTCCAGAAAGAAGACTCCATATACATGGAAGAGCATAGGAATCAACTGGATAGTGTAGAAGCCACTCTCCAGTCTATATATTCTGTGTGCTCCAAATAAGTTACAAGGCAGAATTGAAACTTGACCCTTGGTGAAAGGTTGCTTTGTACATTATTCTGGATTCAGCGTTTTGACTCTCTAGATGTGACGCATTGTGACAACATTAAGGTTAAGTATGGATTGATAAGGTTAGTCCTACTTTCTTGTACATGTTTCCACTTTACATTGGCATGAAAATCCCTAGAAATAGAAACCAACAAAATAAAGAGCAACTCTATAAATCTAAAGTTGTGCGTCTACTGTGTCTTCATGTCTAGTTGAAAATGGCCAATGACTCATCTTTTGTGGGCATCATACCTGGTATCATACAACTTTTTGTTGCTGCCAAATACATCAGTTGATACTAGTCTATTTCTTTCCCTTCCCTTCCTTTCCCTTCTTTCCCCTTCTCTTCTTTCTCTGTCTCTTGTCTCTTTCCCCCATTCTTTCTTTTGTGCTAGTGATTGAACCTAGGACCTTGGCACTGAGCTCCCCATATCTTATTAGTGTATTTTTACTTCATTCATCTTTTGGTCTTTTTAAGAGAAGAGTCTATAAGGTATTCAGGGTCTCACTACTAGATTAGACTTATAGTAATCTTCCTGTTTACAGCCTCCCAAGAGCTGGGACAACAGATGTGTGCCACCACTCTCAGTCAGTCTCTCATTTTGTTTTAAATTTGAGATGGGGTTTCTCTCAGTTGCTAAGTTACCAAGACTGCCTTAAACTTGTGAGTCTGTGGGTTCTCATTGCTAGAATGCAAGCTTACAGTAGGCATATGCCATCGCCTCTAGTTTCTTACTATGTTGAAAACAATCATGATTTTTTTTTCCTTAGGAAATGAACATCTTCTCATTCCACTGCTTTCCCTAATGCATCCTCACCCTCCAGTCTGTTCATGGAATATCTACTACTGATATGCCCATGTGAGACCAGTGAGATAGCTCAGTAATCTAAACTGCCTGCTTAGTCAAGCTTAGGCAGGCTCAGGGGACTGTGGTTCAATCCCTGGCACCATGTGCCATGCCAACTCTCCCTCAGGGTGAGTTGAGATATCTAACAAACAAACAAACGAACAAACAAAACAAACAAATCTGCCCCTTGTTAGCAAGGTAGAAGCTTTGGTTTCAGAGATTTTTGTCTGTTTCTCCCTGAAAAGTAAGCTTGATATATAAGCAAAAGCCGCTCTGAGGTCACGCAGCAGTAAAATTTATCTCTAGAGTTTCTACATGACCTTATTACACTTTTGTTGCTTTAACACTTACAACTTTTCACATTTCATATCTGAAAGAATTTTATCATTTTTAGCAACCTACTTTGTTTAAAGGAAGGTTAATGGAAGCCTGCTACAATACAGCAGGTTGAAAGAAGAGAGAAACAGAGAAAGACAGAGGGAAAGAGGGGAGAGGAGAAAGATGGGGAGGGAGAGAGGAGAGGAGAAGAAGGGAGAGAAAGAGACTGGGAGGAATGGAGGGAAGAAGAGAAGGAAAATGGAGGGACAGAGATAATGGATTGGGACAAAGAAAAAACAATAGCAGAAAAATAAGTTTCTGCTAGGGTAAGTATATAATCCATGTTGCATTTTTTTGATGTTCTGAGAACTGAGCTGAGTCTTTGGGTCAGCTTTTACAGTGATAATGGAGAACTGCTCATTATCACTGGCATTTACTTTTTCTAGGCGCTCAGGGAGAGACTTTAGTGGAACAGACACCTTCCCATCATTCACACTCAATTAGTCAAGTTTTTCTATTTAATGTCAGCTTAAGGCAAATTTTCTTTGCAAATCAGGGTGGCCAAAATATCACTCCATGTGCTTCCTCTGATTTAGGTGCTTCAGGATATTCATTCCTATAGTGTGTGTGTGTGTGTGTGTGTGTGTGTGTGTGTGTGTGTGTGTCTGAGAGAGAGAGAGAGAGAGAGAGAGAGACCATGCAGAAATAAAAATAAAGGAACTGGGGCACCATCTTGAGAGTATCTGTGCTTTATAGATTTCTATCTAAGCCAATGTGCTTCAGAATACCAGAACAGTGAGTTGACAGTCTTCTAAGTGGAACTGAGTATGACAAAACGTGTTATTCTGCTATTTATGCTGATCAGCTTGCAGTGGAATGTGTTCACATGAACAAACCCAAGAACCACGCAGTGCTCCTTAGATGTGTCCTCGCATATGAATTTCTTAAAGGTAATATGAAATTTTAATACAATAAGGTCATAGCTTGTTCGTATCAAGGCTAAAATTATGTGTATATTGCATGTAAGAAAATGTGGGCTGGATACCTCTAAGTCATAGTTTTCAGTACTATTTGTCTGGTGTACTTTATAACTTTATTGAGAGATAACTGATATAAATAAACCCTTCACATTTAAAGTGCAATATTAATGAATTTTGACACAATATCTTTCAATGAAACCAACACAAAAGTCCAGTTAATGAAAATGTTGTCACTTCATAAGTTTCTTACCTTGTTAAGTTTCTGTTAATCATATATATATATATATATATATATATATATATATATATATAATTTATTTGATATAGGGCCTCACTATGCAGCTCAGACTCATAATGATCCTCCTGTCTCAGCCTCCCCAGCTCTGGGATTACAGGCATACACCACTACACCTAGTGTGGCACAGGGCCAGCATAAGATGTGATACCGGGAATTGAACCCAGGTCCTTGCACTTGCCAGGCAGGAGCTTATATCACCAAGCTATCTCTCCAGCTCCAATAATTGATTTTTTAATTTGTCTTTTTCCATTATATAGAAAATAGTTTTCTTTTTAGAGTAAAGTTCATTGTGTGATGACGTACTTTTACTGCTGACACTTTGCATCTGTGACTAGGAATCTCACTGCCTCTGTAGGTATCACAGAAGAGATTTCCTTTTAGAAGGAGAAACGTAGGATCAGTATCTGTTTGAGATGGGATGATGTGGTGGGGAGAACTGTCAGCCATTCTCCAGGGAAGGATGGTGGCATTCAAGTGGAAAGCCGATCAACTTATGTAGGTCTGGAAACACATCAGTGTGAGTGAGCTGTCCCAGGGGAAAAAGCCCAGATTAGAGCACATGATCATATCACAGAAGAGGCAAATAAAGTAGAAAATGCTCAGGGCTAGTGAGGAACTCAAGAAATGAGCAAAAAGGAAGGAGTATGAATGAGAGAATAAAAGGAAGGAAGGAAACAAAGAAAAGGGAAAGGAGATACTAATAGTTAAAGGAAATTAGAACACTGTAGGAGGGTCTTTGTCTAAAACAGATAGAGTGATTATTGTGGTAAAGAAACTAAAGAAGGTACATGATGGGGAGCCTCAAAAATGGGGGGCAACCTGTCACTGAAGTGAGATAAAGATCCCCACAGACTGGCAGGCCTCAGCCACAATAGGATGTCTGCACCCTCCTACCACGACCAACACAAATAACTCCAACACAAATAACTTTACCTAGTTAAGAAAATGTTGCTCTTGACCCAGCATCGAGGCCCGGCCTGTGAGTGGGACTGCTCAGGTCCCACCAGAAACTCGTTCAACTCAGAGCACAGGCCCAGCCTGTGAGTGGGATCAGCTGGGACCATCCGAAAATTCATTGAACCAAGCATCCGGGCCCACTGTACGAGTGACACAACCAAGGGTTCACTGGAATCTCATTAGACCCAGCACCCAGGCCCAGCATGTGAGTGGGATTGCCTGGGGTCCACCAGAAACTCACTAGACACAGCACCCAGGCCCAGCCTATGGGTGGAACTGCCCAGGGCCCACCAGAACCCCACTCAACCCAGAACGCAGGCCCAGCATGTGAGCGACACCACAAGGGACCCAGCAGAAATTCATTCGACTCAGCACCCAAGCATGACTTGTGCATGAGACCATCCAGGGCCCTCTGGAAACATGTTTGACTCACCACTCAGGCCCAGCTTGTCCAGCATGTGAGTGGAACTTCATCAATCAAACACCAGGTGTAGAACTCTGCAGTAGAACTGCCTACAGAGGCTGGAGACGAGACCCACCCAGCTAATCCAGGAGCAGAACATCTTGCCAGAGTGGCACTGCAGGTTTGCGTCCAAGGGATGCAGCCAGGAGAAGTGGGTCACAGCAGCCAGACCCAAGCCACACCCACCTGGACAAGTTTCAGTTTGGTAGATATGGACCAGTTGCTAAGGTAAGAACTCTATCCAGCTCCACACCAAAGGTCAGAAGACAATGATATATAAAATGACAAACAGAAGGAGCAAAATGCACTCTCAGGACTCAAGCCAACCCAGAACAAATGCAGGGGGACAATAGCATAGAAGAAATTGGAAAACACACTCCAGAAATCTCTGAAATAATAACATCTGAAGTAAAGAAACAACTGCAGAAAGGTATAGAGAAAATCCAATCAGAAATAATTTCTGAAGCAAAAAAAGAAATGATAACTATGAAATAAATACTAAGTGCTTCTACAGAAGACATTGATAAAAAAAAAAGTAGAGAATAGATAAATGATGGAATCCTTCAATGAGCAATATAGGAAAGAAATAGAATACATGAAACATTCAAAGTGCTATACAGGAAATTAAAACCTCAATCATAAGCTGACAAAACCACTTCAATGAAAATGAAAATAGCCTTTCAGACCTTAAATACACCATTGCTGTTACTGAAAAGGTAAGAAAAGATCTCTTAAAAACAACTAGGATGCAGGAAAAAATTACTCAGCATTTGCAGGATGATGCAAAGATGAACAACATAAGACCAATAGGCATCAATTAGAAATAAGGAGTCAATACAAATGATATAAAAAGAATGTGGACAGAAGTAATAGCAGGAAACTTCCAAAATTTGAGGAAACAATCTGACATTCAGGTCACCGAAACATGTAGAACTCCAAATAGCATCGGCCCAATTAAAACCACAGCCAGACATATAATAACCAAGATCCCAGAAATTCAGCATACAGACAGTATACTAAAAGCCACTAGAAAAAAACAAACAGATCACATTTAAAGGAAAACTCATCAGAATAATGGCAGATTTCTTCAAACCATCAAGTAGAGTACGGAGCAAAGTACTATAGGCCTTGCAAGAACACAAATTCCAACTCAGACTGATGTACCTTGCAAAACTCTTTTTCAAGTATAACGGAGAAGTGAAATACTTCCATAAAAAAGAAACTAAAGAACTTCATGACAAGCTCAACTCTACACAGACTACGAAAAGATATTCTAGAAAGGATCAAAATGACCACAACTCCATGAAGGAGAATGGAAAGAACCCACCAAATAGGGCAAGCAGTTAAACCCAGGATAAAAAGAAGTATACAACAGTAGTTTTTCAATTATTCTTTTGTATATAGCAGCAAAATATTTCCATCAGCATACTTACAAATGGACTTTTCCTGCACCCTATGGGTCATGGTTCTGTGCCAATTGGCAGACTTTATGTCATGTTTTATTCTTAGTAATTTTTTGCTATCATGAAAACTTTATCTTAATTGACATTTTTGTATATATTAACCTATTCAAATATCATGTGAGTACTCTGAATTGATCACAGATTCACATATATGATACACAACACTCTAGCCTCTTAGTTGGATTCACAATTTAATTTAAAATTTTAATACTGTTTTTGAAATATTTATTTTAATTTTTGTTAATTAATATTTAATTAATTTTCTGAATTGTGTTTAATTTTAATATTTGTTTTAGGATTCTGTATGCTTGACCTACAATCTACTTATCAGACATGATATGATATTTTCTCCTCACATTAGAAACTTTTTAAATTTCATTAATTTTAATGAGAAAAATAACAATGGGGCAGTTTCAAAATAGGTTAGTAGGATGTTCACAACAGTCAACACGTTGCATATTGTTGTCTTCATAGAAGCTGTTTAAAGTACAGAACGCAGACGTGATATCTTTTCTAAATACTGTTGGTACAAATCTTTCTTCTCATTGAACTAAGAGAAAATAGCTGTATACATAGTCCAGTAGTCCATAATAGTAGTGGGTTATCAGCAGAACTGGCAATGTCAGAAGTTGTTGACTTTAGCATTTTACAGCTCAGAATATTAATATGGCTTTGCTTTTTAATGCCTCATAGTTAGACTTTTCTGCTGGATGGTTAAGACCAAGGCAAAGCAAGACCTATAAAGCAAAAAGTGTAACCTTTGTATCTGACCAAGCCAGTCAAATGCCCTCAGAACTTACCCTATAACCACGTACAGCACCCTGCAGATCTTTTGTCATTGTCAGCTATCTGAATGAGTCACAGCCATTGCTCGACTAATTTGCTCTCTGTGAAAGCCTGAGGCAAAGGTTTCTCTCTAGGTTACTATCCTTAGACACACTGTACATCATTGATCCCTTTCCTCTGTAGCCCCATAATCTCCTTGAGCAGAAAATTTGGGGTATAGCATGTTACAGTACAGGTTCTCTTCTGTCTTGAGTTTTCACTGACCTTGAAGGGCTACGGCTAAAATATTGGCTATCCTTGTGGCCCTTGTTTTTCTCCAATTTTTTCTGTCTGTAAACTTCTCCAGAAGAGAAATTATTACCCTATAACATAGGTACTTGAGCTTAACATCTCTATCTTTCTGAATATCAAATACCTTAGACCTAACACAGAACTCTTGCCTTTTTATTGACACCTAGCATCTTATATTGTTTTACTTTATATCATTTTGTAGTTGTTGAATTGTTATTTGTTAATCTCCTGCCATTTCAGATCTTTCCTTGTAGAATGTCTACCACCATCCTGTCTTCCATGTCATACAGCCTATCTTTTGTTTTCTTTTTTAGTTAGAATTTTCCAGCTTTCACTGGATTTCTAATTTCCCTGTTTGAATCTATTCCATGAATTTGATTTATTTCCTGTATTGATCAGTCATGGTTTCTATCTTCTTCCTATCATCATCCTTTTTTCTCTATTTTAGATTTCCCCAAACCATTCCTTTATAATGCTGATGCTGACTTTTCTTTCTTCTTCCTCTTCTTCTTCCTCTTCCTCTTCCTCTTCTTCTTCTTCTTCTTCTTCTTCTTCTTCTTCTTCTTCTTCTTCTTCTTC
>PVJA010052532.1:0-12347 GCA_004027025.1 Myocastor coypus
AAAAAAAAAAAAAGAAAATACTCAGACTTTATTAAGCAGTCTCATATTCAAACAACAATGTGGAATAATTTTACGTTTTATTTATTGTGACACTTTTTTTTTTCAGAACCAGGGATTGAACTCAGGACTGTGCACTTGCCAGGCAAGTGCTTATTTCTACTAAGCTATCTCCCCAGTTCCTATTGTGATACTTTTTAAGGCATGGTCTTGCTGTGTAGTTCACACACAGCTCACTCACTTTGTAGTCCAGCTGGTCTCAAATTTGTGGTGCTCAATGCCCCTGCCTCAGCCTAACTGCTAGGATGACAGGTGTGTGCCACCACCCCCAACATATTAAGACAAATTTAAGGGTTACATTTAAAGCAAGTTACAGGGGCCGGGAAGATAGTCCTATGGCACAAGTGCCTGCCTGGCAAGTACAAGGTCGTGAATGTGAACCCCAGTCCCGCCCAAAAAAAAAAAAAAAACAATAAAGCAAGTTACATGTCAATAACACAGGAAAACTACATAGAAGTTTTTTTTGTTGTTGTTGTTTTGTTTTGTTTTGTTTTGTTTTTGGTGGGACCAGGGTTGGAACTTACAACCTCGCACTTGCTAGGCAGGCACTTGTGCCATGGAGCTATCTCCCCAGCCCCAACACAGAAGTATTGTCACAGAACCTGAGTAAGTAAATTCTGGGAGGAACCCCTCCCCACCCCACAACCCAAATTTACAGACGTCTTCCTGCCTGGCCATCAGCTTCCTTCTGAACCAGGCCCTCCCATATGGCAGGGTGACAACAACTGGAGCTCCTGGCCACTCGCTTCTCTCCTCGATGCTTCACCTCCAACCCCGCACTCCCACACCAGACCATACAGCTGCATTCTCCTTGGCCTACACTGAGACAGGGTCTCACTCTGTACTTCAGGCTGTTCTGCCTGCCTGGCAATAGGCACGAGCTGCCACACCACACCTGGCTTCCTCTGGTTCACTTTCTCCATGTCCTTCGGATCTGATTTGCACTTTCTCTAGCTAACATTTGCTACCTCTAAAAATTTCTTAACTCTTCCCCTTTACTTTTTCTGTTTACAATCTATAACCATCCTAATCCAACTGAATAACTTCTTTAAAAAGAATCAAGCCAGGATCATTACTCTGTCATGCTGGAGAGAGCCGTGCTTTCTCTCCTATTGAAGGAGGTAGTCATAAAGGAGATAATCATATCTCGTTCGCTGGCAAGTATTTTAGCTTCTGAACAAGCCTCGCTCCCTGCTTTTCCTCAGATTTGTCTCATTATTCTAGCAGAGCAGAATTTAATCACATAAACTCATTGCCATCTCACTTCATAATATCATTTCTTCTTTTAATTCCTTAGAACTTACCCATGCCTGTATTTTGCAGCACCTAATACAAAGTAGGCTTCTGCTAAACACTGGGGCATCTGGCCCGGCTCGTCGCTCAAAGCTCTGCATGTGTTAGCTCATCTAATTCTCCACCTATCCTCTGAGGTATCATTATCCCCCCTGTGACACAGAAAAAGGTAAGGCTTGATGAAGTGAAGCATCTTCCTCATTCACATAAAACTATTTTATCAGGGGCCCAGCAGGATGCCTCAGTGGTCTAAAGCACCTGCTTAGGAAAGCTTGGGCGGCTGCAAGGACCGAGGTTCGATCCCCCGTACCACATGCTGCGCCAGCCCTGCCCTGCCCTGGGGGCAGGCTGAGCCAGCCATAAAAAATAAATAAACAAACAAACAAAGGTTCTTAAACAAAACAAACAAACAAAAAAAAAACTATTATATCAGGGCTGGGAAGATAGCTCTGTGGCATAAGTACCTGCCTGGCAAGTGCAAGGTCATGAGTTCGAACTCTGGTCTCACCAAAAAAAAAATAAAAATAAAAACTATATATGGCAGGCCAAGGCCTAAAACCCAAGCAGTCTTACTCAGAGTCTGCAGGGTTTATTTTCTCATTTTGAGGTGTCCTGCCATTAGCTACAGGCCCAGTCGAGGGTCTGCACTCTGCTTACACAGCACACTGCCTCCCAAGGCAGAGTTAAACTCCTTAAAGGCTTTAAGCTGAAAACTGTTCAGACTATATTTAATTTCAGATTTTTTTTAATTTTTTTCTTGTTTCAGAACTTTTGTTTATTTTTATGGCCAGCTCAGCCTGCCCTGAGGGCAGGGCTGGCGCAGCATGTGGTGCTGGGGACCGAACCACAGTCCCTGCAGCCGCCCAAGCTTTCCTAAGCAGGCACTGTTAGACCACTGAGCACCCTGCCGGGCCCCCTTTTTTTTAATCTCAATAGTCACATATAAGCCGGGCGTGGTGGCTCACGCCTGTAATCCCAGCACTTGGGAGGCTGAGGCAGGAGGATTGGTGCGAGTTCGAGACCAGCCTGGGCTACAAAAGTGAGCTCAAGGCCAGCCTCAACTGCATAGCGAGACCCTGTCTCAAAAAGACAAAAAAAAAAAAAAAAAAAAAAAAATAGTCACATATATACCAAATTGATGCAGTTTTCATTCCAACTGTAATAATTTCTATATTCATAATCAGCTTATCATTTGTAAAACAATATATTCCTTCTAATTTCACAAACAACTATGTATATACATTTCCTAAATTGATGCTACTCTTTATAACACTTCAGTGACTAATTTTTTCATTCATCTGAAGTTGCCAGATACTTCGAGCGGGGTGAGATAGCTCAGCGGCCTAAAGCACCTGCTTAGGCAAGCTTAGGCAACTGCAGAGACTGGAGTTCAATCCCCAGCATCACATGCTGCACCAGACCCACACCCAGCACAGGTTGAGCCGGCCATGACATAAATAAACAAAGTTTGAATTCCACCAGCTCCTGGAGAGATAGCTCAGTGGAATAAGCACCTGCCTGGCAAGCACAGGGTCCTGAGTTCAATCCCCGGTACTCCCCCACCCAAAAGAAAAAAAAACCTAGGGTCTGGGAAGATAGCTCCATGGCACGAGTGCCTGCCTGACAAGTGCAACATTGTGAGTTGGAATCCCAGTCCTGCAAAAATAAATAAGTAAATAAATGAAGTCCACCAGCTCCAACCTTAATTCTCTAATCTCCAGAGCAAATATCCTTTCAAAAAGTGCTCCATATTCACTTTCAATGCCTCCTTTCATTCCCTCTAGGCACACTCCAATGATGCTGGAACCAAAATACTCCGCTGAAAATAATCTCTCCAGTATCACCTCTGCCCACCACAAAACTAAATATCATCATCATCAGTCCTAATTTGATCTAATTTAGGAGTTTTTTGACATCTTTGGCCTTCCTTTCCACTGCTTTTTTTTTGTTTGTTTTTTTCCTTTTTTTTCCTTGTCCATTTGAATACATTTTTCACATCTGACTTCCAAGATGCTTTTGGTTTCCTTTTATTTTCTTGGTACCAGGCATCTAACTCAGGACCTTGTGCTTTCCAGGCAGATCCTTATGCCACTGAGCTATCTCCCTGGCCTGATTACCTCCTTTTTTGTTTTTTGGGGGATTTTTGTTTGGTTGGTTGTTTTTTTTGTTTGTTTTGTTTTGGTTTTTTTTTTTTTTTTTTTAGGTAAAGGTCAACAGGGTGTTCAAGGTCTCACTACTAGATCAGATTTGTAGTGACCTACCTATATCACCTAAATCTTTTTTCTTTTTTCTTTGAGACAGGGTCTTGTTATGCAGTTCCGGCTGGCCTTGAGCTTACTTTGGTAGCCCAGGCTGGTCTCGAACTGATCCTCCTGCCTCAGCCTCCCAAGTGCTGGAATTACAGGCGTGCGCCACGATGCCCAGCTCTTTTTGTTGTTGTTTTTGACTTTTTTTTTTTTTTTTGGTCTTTTTTCTTAAAGTATTTATTTACTACAGGGTCTCACTAAGCACCCCAGACATACAGTAACCCTTCTATCTCAATCTCCCCAGCACTGGAGTTACAGTTGTGTCCCCCTCATGCCCTGTTTTGGGGCCCAGCATGGCATGCAGTACTGGCATGCCATGTAATACTAGGCATGGAACCAGGCAGGCGCTTAGTTCACCAACCTATCTCCTTAGCCCGCCATCTCTGTACTACAGATGACTGAGCTCTTCCAATCTCCCAGTTTTAATTACCTTCACCATGATTTCACAGTAACATATCACCAATCAAGTCTGAGTCTGAATACCACTCTAGCTGTCTTAATTAAGTTTCCCAGCTTGGGCCGGCAGGATGGCTCAGTGGTCTAAAGCACCTGCTTAGGAAAGCTTAGGAGGCCGCAGGTACTGCGGTTTGATCCCTGGCACTACATGCTGCGCCAGCCCCGCCCTCAGGGCAGGCTGTGCCAGCCATTTAAAAAAAAAAAAAAAAAAGTTTCCCAGCTACTCAAGAGGTTGAGGCAAGATAATCACTAGTTCCAGGATAGCCTGGACAACTTTGCAAGACAGCATTACTTTTTAAAAAGATCTAAAGATATAACTCAGTGATGTAGCACTTGGCTAGCATGCACAAGACCCTGGGCTCAGTCACCAGTACCACAAACTAAAAATAAAAGTCTACTTGGCATCTTCATTTGGGTATCTATTATTATATTGAACTCAGCACATCCAAAATGAAGCTCTTCATCTTCACAGAAAACTGCTCTAGCTGAAGTCTTGCCACAGAAGCTCACGACCTCCAGCAGCTCGGTCCTGAGGCCTTAACTCTTCTCTTTCACTATACTGAACTTCATCAGAAAATATGGTAGCTGCCCCTCTGAAATGCACCCAGAGAGTGTCGCCCTCACTACTGTCACCTAGGATGACTGCGTTCATTATTTATTATCACATAGCCTCCAACTATCTCCTTATCTCTACTTTCTTCCCTCTGGCCAGCACAAGAGGGAGTGGCCTTCCTAAATGCCAGTCACATCATGTCCTGTCTTTACTCAAAACCCTGAAGTGCTTCACAGCCTCATTTAAGCCAAGGACCTTAAAAGGACATCAGGGGTCTTTTAACTCCAATACCCTTACCAATGCATACAGTTTGCAAAACCCCATACCAAATGAATAAATAAATAAAAGATTAAAACATAACCGAAAGTCTCAAGATGAATTCATCCTGGGCTTTGGGTTGGCCTTAAATTCAACAGCAGATGCCTAATGAGCATGGCAGAGGGACGTAACACAAAGGAGAAGACCAGAAAGAAAAATGAAAACTGCAGTGACAAAACCAAGGATTTCTAGCCGGGCGTGGTGGCCCACGCCTATAATCCCAGCACTGGGGAGGCTGAGGCAGGAGGATCGGTGCAAGTTCAAGACCGGCCTGGGCTACAAAAGTGAGCTCAAGGCCAGCCTGAACTGCATAGCGAGACCGTCTCAAAAAGACAAAAAAAACAAGGATTTCTGACACCTACCAGAACCAAGGAGAGAAGTGTGCAACACCTTCTCCCTCAGAGGCTCTAAATCGACTCACTTTGCCAGTACGTTCATTTCAGACTTCAGAACTGTGATCCTCCTGCCACCATGCTCAGCATTTTTTTCCCTCATTTTCAGGCAAAGTCTCTCTACGCAGTTCGGGTTAGCCTTGAGCTCACTATCTTAAAAGATCCTGACCCTATATAAAAGCAAACAAATAACACCATAACTTAAATCTCACAAATAACACAAATCATAAATTTAAATTTCTGAAGACTAAATTTTGTACTACACACGCACACAAATACAGCCCACACAACTTAAAGGCTTAAAGTGCTTTCAGCTACTTTAACAGGACACTATAGTATAGTACTCAGTATAACTTAATCACTGTAACTAAAACAAAGAGCAGCCAGCAGGATCAAGCACTCCCTTCAGCCAGTGTAGTTTCACAAGCTCAAAAACATGACCCGAGGAGCTGGGGGGATAGCTCCGTGGCACAAGTGCCTGCCTGGCCAGTGCAAGGTCGTAAGTTTGAATTCCGGTCCCACAAAAATAAAAATAAAACAAAAGAGAACATGACCCAACTCTTTTCTCCACCTGTGTAAAAACCCTGTCCAAAATCTGAGGAGAGAGCCAAGGTTCACCATGATCTATAGAGCAGATATTAATGTGGACTAAATAGATGTTTGCTCAATACAACATCACTCGCTGGGACCTTGGGAAACTATTGTGGAACGGATGTCATTTACATCTACGATGCTAGCATGAACCATAAAGCATAACAATGAAGGCAGCCAAGCACAACAGAAGTTGTTAATGGATTTCCATAACAGCAGAAAGGCACCCACTGCATTCCTTATTATTGTTGCACCATATCTCACAGTTAATTCTAAACAGGTCTCATTGAACACAATCACACTAAACACCAGAACTCAGCATATTATTTACCCAAGCATACATTCTTCAGACATATGTTTTATATTAAATAAATGGTCACTGCAGAGAAAAATTTGCACATCTGCTGTTATAGAAAGCTTGTTCCGGTGCCTGGCGGGATGGCTCAGTGGTCTAAAGCACCTGCTTAGGAAAGCTTGGGCGGCTTCAGGGACCGCTGTTAGATTCCCGGTTAGATCCCCGGTTAGATCCCCGGCACCACATGCTGAGCCAGCCCTGCCCTCAGGGCGGGCTGAGCCAGCCATAAAAATGAGTGAATAAACAAATAAAGGTTCTGAAACAAGAAAAAAATAACTTTTTTTTTTAAATTCTAAAAAAAAAAAAAAAAGAAAAAGAAAGCTTGTTCCATCAGCAAATGATTCACAGCACAACCAAGTTCCAGCCCTTACCTTTCCTGGTTCTGCACCCCAGTTCAGGAATTTCAAGAATATGCAATCTGTCAAATACTCTGGGTAAAAAAACACTTTGAAACCAGTTTCCTTTGAACTGTTTTCTAACTAGTGGTAAAACCAATCTCTGAGGACACGTCACCTCACAAATTCCTGCCTTGCTGTCTTGCTGTGACATGTCTATCTATCCACCCTCACTCTCCCTGACCCCTTCCACTTTCCCTTGCCCACACTAGCAGGCTCCAGCCCTGAGTCTTCTGTAAGAAGTCTCTCAATCTGCAATGCTCTACTCCAAAATCTCTATACCGTTGTATATCCGTTTAAGACTCTGCTCCACGGCCTTCCCTTCAGAGAAGCCATCCCGTAATAACTTTAAAAAAAAAAAAGGCCAGGGGCCAGGGATATAGCTCAGTGGCACAGTGCCTGCCTGGCAACTGTGAGGTTCTAGTTTGATTCCTGGTATCAAAAACACCTTAGTTGGGCTGGCCAAATAGCTCAGTGGATTAAAACACCTGCAAGCAGCCCCAGGGGCCAGGGGGTTTGATCATTGGGCCTGCCATTAGGCAGGCACCCTGGGTGCTGAGACCATAATTGAGACTGGGCGAGGTGACGCACACCTGTAATCCCAGCTCTTGGAAACCTGTAAATAGGTGGATCATTACAAGTCCAATCTAGTAGTGACACCCTGAACATTCTGTAGACCATTCCCTAAAATACAAAAAAAGAAAAAAAAATTAATTTAGGGCCAGCAAGATAGCTCAGTGGAGTAAAGCACCTGCTTAGGCAAACTTAGGCAAATGCAGGCTGAAACCCCAGCACCACATACCATGCCAGTCACGACCCCACCCCCCTCCCCCGGGCATTCCTGTAATCTCAGTGCTGGAAAGGCTGAAAAATGGAGGATTACTATGAATCTAAGCTGCATAACAACCAAATACATTTAAAAAATAATAATAATAATTTAACTCAAAAAAGAATACTAGGGGCTGGGCAGATATCTCCATGGCACAACTGCCTCCCTGGCAAGTACAAGGTCATGAGTTTGAACCCCGGTCCCACAAAAAAAAAAAAAAAAAGAATACTCACACACATTGGTCTTAGCATCTTTTGGATAAGCAAAACATCTCTTTTGTTGTTTTGTTTTGTTTTGGGGAGTCTTCAAGGTGCTGAGGGTGTCACTACTAGATCAGACTTCATCTTTATTTAAATTAAACCATAGGGGCTGGGGAGATAGCTCCGAGGCACAAGTGCCTGCTGGGCAAGTGCAAGGTCGTGAGTTTGAACCCTGGTCCCACAAAAAAAAAATAAATTAAACCATAAAAGAGACAGCTGTCAGGTATGGAGGGGCACATCTGTAATCTCAGGTGTGCAGGATCACTGCAAATTCAAGGCTAGCCTGGGTTACACAATGAGTTCAAGGCCAGCCTAAACTGCACATAGATTCCTTTTTAGAAAGGGACTTGGGGGCGGAGGTGGTGGCACACCCCTATAATCCCAGCACTTGGGAGGCTGAGGCAGGAGGATTAGTGTGAATTTGAGACCAGCCTGAGCTACAAAAGCGAGCTCAAGGCCAGCCTGAACTGCATAGCAAGACCCTGTCTCAAAAAGACCAAAAAAAAAAAAGAAAAGAAAAAGGGACTCAGGGGGCCTGGGGCAATAGCTCAGCAGAGTAAGTACTGCCTGGCAAGTTCAGGGACCTGGGTTCAATCCCCGGCACCACCTGCTGCACCAGCCCCAAAACTGGGAAACCAGGCATAGTGACACAAACCTGTAATGCCAGCCCTGGGGAGGCTGAGGCAGGAGGATCACTATAAGTCTGAGCTATGTAGTAAAACCCTGTACCAAATAAACTAATGATTAAAAAAAAAAAAAGCCCAGGGCCAGGATGATAGCTCAGTAGAATAGTTTTCTTAAAACATATTTATTTATTTATTTGTATTATGGCTGGCTCAGCCTGCCCTGGGGGTGGGGGTGGGGCTGGCACAGCATGTGGTGCCAGGGATGGAATCACAGTCCCTGTGGTTGCCTAAGCTTGCCTTAGTAGGAGCTTTAGACTACTGAGACATCTCAAAAATTATTTTCCAAACAGAAAAGGCATAAAATTTGAAAAAAAAAAACTACAGAAATGAGAAAGTTACAGTCCAAAGAACCATAATAAAGGCGCACACCTGTAATCACTAACACTTGGGAGACCGAGGCAGGGGGATCAGTGCGAGTTCAAAACCAGCCTGGGCTACAAAAGTGAGCTCAAGGCCACTGTGAACTGCATAGGAAGACCCTGTTTCAAAAAGACAAAAAAAAATTAAGAACTTGAATGCAAGAAAATTGAATGTTTAAATAAATAAATTTTATATATATATATATATATATATATATATGTATGTGTGTGTATATATATATATATATATATATATGCACACACACATTGTCAAAAGAAAAGATAATGATATGCTTGGCTCTATCACAATCAATATATGCTCTCTACAATGAGCCTCTGTTGACATCTTTTTCTATGTGGAACAACAATATATATCAGGGTCCCAGACAAGGCCAGTAAAAGGAGCAATTCTGCCATAATTCACTCACAGGCAACTGACAGGAGCCACTAGAGGGCACTTACACCAGAGCCAGTGCTACAGGACAGAAACAGTTTACTCAACCCAACAGACATTACCACTATGCTTTTGTCACACTAAAACATCTATGTGAATCACAACAAAAATATAGGCCAGAGCGTTGCTGTTCTTAAAGAGAAGCAGTTTATAAGAGGGGGAGAGCCCGGTGGGATGGCTCAGTGGTCTAAAGCGCCTGCTTGGGAAAGCTTGGGCAGCTTCAGGGACCTCGGTTCGATCCCCGGCACCACAAGCTGTACCAGCCCTGCCCTCAGGGCGCAGGCTGAACGGGCCATAAAAATAAGTGAATAAACAAATAAAGGTTCTGAAACAAGAAAAAAATAAATAAATAACATAAAAAAAATTCTTTAAAAAAAAAAAGAGGGGGGCCCAGCGGGATGGCTCAGTGGTCTAAAGTGCCTGCTTGGGGAAGCTTGGGTGGTTTCAGGGACCAAGGTTCGATCCCCGGCACCACATGCTGCGCCAGCACTGCCGACTGGGTGGGTTGAGCCGGCCATAAAAATGAGTGAATAAACAAAGGTTTAAAAAAAAAAAAAGAGGGGGAGAGAGAGGGAGAGGGAGAAGCAGTTTAATTAGTGTAAACATACATGATTTCTAAAATTTAAAAAGAAAAAAACTGAGTAAATAGAAGTTATCTATCTTAAAAAGCTAATTTGAAACACCATATTTTTAAAAACTTTTACCTGGTCAAAAGTCTTTTTCCACCTCAGATTTTGTATATCAAAGATTTTCAGAAAGTGCCCACAAGTTTGTATCACCTCCAACTATTCAAAATCAGTTTCAACTACAAAATACAAGAAATCACTCCTGATCAACTCCCCATCCAAGACTAAAGCACCAAGATTCTAAAGCTGTTGCCACCAACCACTCCACTCAAGCAGAGCCGGACCACAGGCTCCAGGTGAGGCCTCTGCCCAGAAACCACCCCAAGAGGCACCCTTACCCAAGGAGTGCACAATGCTGACACATCAGGGGTAAAAGAGAGAACCTCATGTTTGTCCCAGAGCACTGCACACGCTGAGAACATCGTCTGCTGCCACTGAGGTACACTGTCGGCCCCTCATTTTTTAAAGTAAACTAAAGGACACAAACTACTCTTTAAGAGTAAGCTGTATGGCCTGTGACTTATCACTCAACAAAACTGTTACATGTTTCCCATGTTCAAAAACAAACAGCTTGCAGCACTAGAGATGTGACTCAAGGACTGAGTACTTGCCTATCATGCATAAGGCCTTGGGTTCAATCCCCAGGACAAGGAGGAGATAATCTAATTCCTGAGAGAAACCAGAGTCATTATATAACTCACAAGGTGAAAGCACAAAGTGTTAAGCCAGTGCTAAGACAAGCTAATGGAACTGTGAGGGACAGCAACGCTCACAATGCAGTTAACACATGTTAAATCTAAATGATGATGAAGCAGGATATTTTTGCAATACACACACATATCATATACAATACTACAAATCAAAATATATAACAGTTATTGTCAATCTATGGAAGCCAGAGCATAATTCAACTTGTAATGACTACAAACTTAAGTAGTACCTCCTGGTACTACCCTGGTCATCATGATACAGGGGAAAAATGAAACTTCCAGCCTAAAAGAGCAAGTTCATGTTCTCTAAAACTGAAGAATGAAGAGGTTATGAGCAGAATAGACTTATTAGGCGAAAGAAAGCTCCTGTCCAAGAGAGGAACAGGAGGGGGATCCCAAGCAGGTTGTCCCCAGGAAGCTGTCTCTTTCAGGGACTTTTATAAAGGAAAACCACATGGTGAGGCAGGTCTAAGGTTGCAGAGGGGAACTCACTTAGGTGGGTATGAGGTGGGACACAACTGTGGTCAACCATTGAGATTACAAGCACCATAGCTCAGGTAAAATTGATTAAAATCAAGATCCAATGGGAAAGCAAGTCACTTAGCAAGTGGGCAAGAACAATACCTATTGGGCTTGGGCTCCTTACTCTTTTCAGACTCATTCAAGATGACTGATATTTATTTAGCATATCAATCCCGGATGCCCACCCTTAAGGAAGTATGTAGTTGCTTTTGTTTCTTCTTGTCTTGCCACCCAGCCCACAGCCAGGAGGAGTGTCTGTCTCTAGTGGTAAAGTCACCTTGTCTTCCATGTCATCCTTGAGGGCCTGGCCCTGTCTGATTGCCTATAATATTTCTATCTAATTTAGTTACCTACAACACTGAGGTTGTTGTTAATGCTAAGCCCTTAAACAAGAACACACCATCTCAGACTGGGCATGGTGGTGGCACACCTGTAATCCCAGCTCTAGGGAGGCTGTAAACAGTCTGATCTGGTAGTGAGACCCTGAAGACTCTTCCCTAAAAATGAAAAAAAAAGAGCACATCATCTCACATTGTTTCTCACACTGAGACCTATTCTCCTCAGACATGCTTTCAAGAGCCTACACAGTCATAAAAAGACAACCTTAGGGGCTGGGGAGATTGCTCCGAGGCACAAGTGCCTGCTGGGCAAGTGCAAGGTCGTGAGTTTGAACCCTGGTCCCACAAAAAAAAAAAAAAAAAAGACAACCTTAACGATTCTAAGATACCCATGTGCTACACTTCTACGCCAGTGGAATCAATCAGGTATCACACTATTTAACTTGCACTCTTGGGGCCCAGCGGAATGGCTCAGTGGTCTAAAGCACCTGCTTGGGGAAGCTTGGGCGGCTTCAGGGACCGCGGTTCAATCCCTGGCACCACATGCTGCACCAGCCCTGCCCTTGGGGCGGGCTGAGCCAGCCATAAAAATGAGTGAATATGGGGCTGGGGAGATAGCTCCGAGGCACAAGTGCCTGCTGGGCAAGTGCAAGGTCGTGAGTTTGAACCCTGGTCCCACAAAAAAAAAAAAAAAAAAACAATGCTTGGCCAGCAGGCACTTGTGCCTCGGAGCTATCTCCCCAGCCCCTAAGCATTGGTTTTTGATTCTTCATTTCACAGCACAGCCTTACAAGGTGCATCTAATCTTTCCTTCCCTTAGGCGGACTGCACAGAACTCAAACTGCAA
>PVJA010052533.1:0-12353 GCA_004027025.1 Myocastor coypus
GAGATAACTGCAAGAAAACACTAAAAATTGTTGCTGTTTTGTTTGATTTTTGAGACAAAAGAATAATTGTCTCAGATGAAAACCCAGAAATGCACGAGAAAATGAGAAGCAAGGAAGGTTAACATGAATGGCTATGGCAATAATAACACCTCCCGGAGGTAGCATTTGGGTAGGACCAAAGCACATAACAATGTATTTAAAAAAAAAAAAAAAAAAAAAGAAGAAGAATGAGGGTGGTAATAGAGTTTTAAGTATTGAAAACTCTGTCTATTGTCCGGAGAAGAGAAAGCACTAGCTGAAATTGGATTCCAATAAGCCAAAACTGCATATGCTGTATCAATACGAACTACCAAAAAGAGAACAAATGATATACAAGTAATGCGCTAAGAGAGGAGTCCTGAGTGTTGTTAGCAACACTGAGAACAGGTGGCCAATGCGTAAAACAAGTCCTAAAGAGAAACAGGGAACCACGGGAATTCAGAGGAGAAAAAGATTTAGCTCAAAGTCCTTGAAAATTAATAGCGAATTCCCATGGGGAAGTAAAGCAAAAAATCTTAAGAAAGTGAAAGGCCGTCTCACACAAAGACACTCATCCTTCTTCATGCTACACGTGAGGAGGCCCGCAGACCTCAGCCCATTTTCTCACTCCCGTGCCACTTTCGTCTACCTCCCTTACGTACAAACCCATGAACACTGTGCCCATCCCAACCTAACTTCAAACAAAACCACTTGATTTTCTAGAAGATAAAATAGACAGAACTCGAAGCCCTAAGTATTGGCAAAAACTTTCTGAACAGAACCCTGATGGCACAAGAAGTAAGAATCAATAAATACAATCAATAAAAAAGGTTAAATCAAATTAAGAGCTTCTACATCTCAAGGGAAACAGCCAACAGGGTGAAAAGACAAGAGAGAAAAATCATTGCCAACTATTTGTCAGACAGAGGGCTCAGGTCTAAAACTGAAGAACTCAAAAATAACAGACCATCAAAATGAAAAAAAAAAAAAAAAAGGGCAATGTAAGTTAATAAAAACTCATAAAAAGTGCAAAATGATAATAAATACATGAAATAGTGTTCAACATTGCTGCCCACTAGAGAAATGAAAATTAAAACAACACTGAAATACAAGCTGACTCCAGAAAGCATTGCTACTGTCAAGAAATCAAAAAGAAATGTGGGCAAGGCTGTAGGGGAAAAGGAGCCCTTCTACATTTTGGTAGAAATGTATACCAGTTCAACCACTATAGAAATCCCTCAAAAACATAAAAACAGAAAGTTCATTTGAAGCAGCTATTCCTCTTCCTGGGAATCTTCCCAAAAGAGTAAAGGTCATCATATTATAGCAATATGATATATGCATATCGATATTCATGGAAATATAATTTGTAATAACTAAATTTGGGAAATAACCTATTTGTCCTCCAAGAACTCAATGGATAAAGAACGTGAGGCACTTCTAGTCAGTGGAGTACTACTCTGCCATAAAGAAGGGTAGACCTGAGGTGTTTATGGGTAAGTGGATACACCTCAGGATCATCATATTAAGTGTGTGAGATAAACTGCATGCACACGCGTGCACACACACACACACACACACACACACACCATGTTTAAATACTGCATAGTTTCTCTTACATGAGAAGCCAAGAATTCAAATAAAGAGCAAAATAAAGGATAGATAGTGGAAAGCAGGGAGATCTTTTTCAAATGAAAAGAGAATTAAGAGATAGAGTGAAGAGAAGGGAAGGGGAAAGTATTTTTAAAAAGAACAGAGAAAAATAGAAATGAAGCTTTTCAAATGGGTAGAGGATCAAGAATTGCAGGAAGCAGGAAGAGCTGGAAAGACAAAGGGACAAAAGAATTAAGATGTGTCATGCGCACGTACAAATTCCCACAGTGAAAGTGAGCATTATGTACTTACTGCAAGCATGCACTAAGAAAATACATTAGCACGAAAAGTGTTTTTTTTTTTAATTTTACTTATTTATTTATTTATTTATTTATTTATTTATTTTCTTATTTCAGAACCCTTGTTTGTTTATTCACTCATTTTCATGGCCAGCTCAGCCCACCCCAAGGGCAGGACTGGCGCAGCATGTGGTGCCAGGGATCAAACCTCGGTCCCTGAAGCCGCCCAAGCTTTCCCAAGCAGGCGCTTTAGACCACTGAGCCATCCCGCCGGGCCCCGAAAAGTGTTTTTAAGTGCTAGGAAACTAATACGCTGTCATTGTCATTCCCCAAAAGAAAACACACAAACAAATAGAGATGCAGACCCGCCTTGAGTCCACATCCGGCACCCCTGCCTACCGAGATGGTCACTGTGCTAGGCACTTAGTCATTGTGGGCTCCCATTCCTGTGCGTGTAATGAGACTGGTACAAGGCTCAGGTCGCTCACGTGAACTGCTCTGTCATCCTTGCGTCTCTGCCCTGTCTCGGTAACAGTATGTTTGTCCCACACATCTGCTGGACATGTTTACTGACCAGTCCTACATCACCATCATGATGGCTTGGGGTCACAGTGATGAATATATGAAATTAAAGGACCCTCAAATAATTTCTAAGTTAAGAATGGATTTCTCTTTAGCAGAACATCCAGGTTCCATGATTTTTGTTGGGTGCAGATCCTGAATACGGCGAATCCTTACAGAGCGCATGTATTAACTCAATCCAGCAAACTCTAATGCAACAGAACACCCCCTGCCCACTGCATGGGGTATCAGAAAGCTAATGGCCAACAGGACTCAGGACTCCTTATCTGGCACCATGGTGGTCAGTGTATCCCAGAGGAGTAGCACTGCTTGTGAAAATTCCTAGAAACATGTCATTTCCAAGACCAATTATATGCTAGCCACATCAACTGATACTCATTCTTGATCAAATAACCTCTTTTCACCACAAGATTTGCCTTCTAAAGTATTGTAAGCATACATATACCATTGTAAATGTTTTCAATTGAGGTGTAATACTTGTACAGATGTGTGGGATACAGTTTGATATTTTAACAGACATTTTTGGTGAGGGAGCCCTTCCAGGAATTGAACTCAGGAATGTGCACTTGCCAGGCAGGTACTTGTGCTGCTGAGCTGTATGCCCAGCCCTCAGTTTGATATTTTGATACATGAACACACTGTATAATGTCCAACTTGGTATATTTGGCATATTCATCACTTTGATATGTATTATTTATTTGCAGCAAGAACATTCAAAAGTCTTCCAGAATTTTCAAAATATCTAATATAAGGCTGGTGAGATAGGCCAGCAGACAAAGCACCTGCTTAGGCAAGTGCAGGGACCAAGGTTCGATCCCTGGCACCACATGCCATTCCAGACCCACCCCCAGGCATGGTAAGCCGGCCACCAAGACTGGGTATGGTGGTGTATGCCTGTAATCTCAGCTCTGGGGAGGCTGAAAACAAGAGGCTATCACTCTGAGCTGTGTAATGAGACCCTGTACCAAATACATTTTTTAAAAATAAATATTTAGTACAATTTTTTTTAATGATAGTCACCTTACTGTGCAATAGATACTCAGAAGCTGCCGTTGCTATCAACCTCTACAATTTTTGAGCAATTTCTTCTAAGGCCAGCTCACCCACCCTCCCCAGCCTCTGGTAACAACCACTTTTCTCTCACTTCGGTATGACCAATTTCTTTAGAGTGCACAGATGGTGAGTTCACTGTATACTTTCCTACTTAAAACAACTGCTTATCATAGCAAGCTTTCATATAATGCTGCAGTGTTGTTTATACCTGCTGCATTGTGGACGTGCTATCTATTCAGTCTCCTGTCATTGTCTCATACTTATAAATCATTACATTCTAGAAATGGTCAGCTTTTCAGCAATTAAGCTGGCTCAGCTGAGCTCAGATGTTTTGCACACCAGCCATGTCAACCTCGGGTGAACCAGAATGCAACTGGCACTTCTCAATCTTTGGACCAATTTTTACTTATTTCATAGGCAAAGAAAGAAATATCTTTCTTATATTTTATAGTTGTAGGTTGCTCCTCTTAAGTAATGATATATAATTATGTTCAAATGGTTTGAGAATACAAATTTTTCAAATAGTTCCTACACAGTAATATATCCTTTCTACTCATTAATGTTTTGTTCAACAGATAATCCCTAACAAAAGAAAGAAAGAAAGAAAGAAAGAAATAGATTTAATTATATAAATGTGAAAAGGAAACTATTATTATCAATTGTACTTTACAGGTAAAGAAACTGAGACATGAGGGAAGGCGAGATAGCTCAGTGGACTAAGTCCCTGCCTGGCAAGCACAGGGATTGGGGTTCGATTTCTAACACCATATGCCACGCCAGCCCCATACCCAGGATGGTCTGAGGCAGCTATGAGTCTGGGCGTGGTGGCACATGCCTGTAATCCCAGCACTGGGAAGGCTGAAAACAAGAGGATCACTAGGAGTCTGAGTTGCTTAGTGAGACTCTGTACTAAACACATTAAAAAGGAAAGAAAGAAAGAAAGAAAGAAAGAAAGAAAGAAAGAAATGCCTGGCGTGGTGGCACACGCCTGTAATCCCAGCACTCGGGAGGCTGAGGCAGGAGGATTGGTGCGAGTTCGAGACCAGCCTGGGCTACAAAAGTGAGCTCAAGGCCAGCCTGAACTGCATAGCGAGACCCTGTCTCAAAAAGACAAAAAAATAAATAAATAAATAAATAAGTAAGTAAATAAATAAATAAATAAATAAATAAATAAATAAAGCCAAGGAAAGCCAGCCATGATTTGAACCTAGGAGATCTAACCCCAGTGCTTGTACTCTTCACCAGCATACTCTATGGGGAAGACAAATATAAAATAATTTCAAACTGTGATAAGGACTACAAAGTAAATACTCTTGATTGGCATTCAAATGTAAGACACTATTACTGTTGTTTTTTGGATCACTGAATAGGAAATTTTCTCCAGAAAGAGTAGTGCTGAGTGTCATCTACATCCAAAATATGAATGGGAATAGCTCTGGGAGGGAGAACATCCCAAGCAGAAGGGCAGCATGTGCAAACGGCCTTGAGACCAGTGTGACTGCAGCACAGAAGGTGTAGCGCGGCACGGAATTTGGCTGGACAGGCTGGTCAAGGCAAGATCACGGATGTGGCCTTGTGGGAGAAGCTGAGTCATGCGTAGCCCGAAGTTCCAGCACGGTACCTGAAACACAGTAGGCACTCGATAAAAGACGAGTGAATCTTTTAGAGTTCCATTTCTACTTCTTTCAGAATTGAATCAGTGTGGAAGGGGGTTAAGGATTAAGCAAGAGACCCAGGCTGACTTAGGATAAGACAACCAGTTGGCTTTGATTAGTCCACACATCTGCAAGGAAGCACTCCCATCAGAACCAGCATTGGCACGGGCAGGCAGCTGCATGCTCAACATCTGGCTTCCTTCCAGCTCAGAACGGGAACTTTCCATTGCCTCTGGTCACTAGAATCCTCTAGTCCTCAAAGGACCTCAAGAAACCAAGCGTGCTAATTGGAGCAAGTCAGAAATCAAGGTTTCAGTTAACTCAGTCCACTGCTTTTTGTAACAGCCCCAAACAGGCATATTCATGGGGTATATTTAGTCACTAAGGTTAAGCACTCATGGAATGAAATTTTCTTATGGCATCAAAGCTAGCATGCTCATATTCCTGACAGCATGATTCCTAATAGATAAATCTTACAAGTGATCTATACATCCACCAACAGGTGAATAGATGAGAAACCTATGGTATTTATATGCAATAGAGTCCTGTGCGACCATAAAGGATATCTTGGAACCTTTCATAGGGAAGTGGGTTCACCTTAAGCCCAAAAGGCCAAGTATAATAAATCATACACCCAAGTTCAAGTGTTGCATGATACTTCTTATGTGAGAAGCCCAAATTATTCATAGAAAGCAAAACAAAAGTTAGTGAGACGTAAAGAAATTTATCTTTTTTTAAATGGGAAGGGGACTGAGAGATGGAAGGGGAGCCACAGAGATAGCTCAGCTGTGTAAGTGTCTGTCTGGCAAGCACAAGGTTCCAAGTTTGAACTCCGGGACCACAAAAACAAACAAACAAAAACCATTCCAAGAGATGAAGGGAGAAAGTATGGAGAGAGGGGAGAAGGACGAGAAAGAATGGAAATGTGTACCAGCTCCACCCAGGAATGTCATCGTTATGGACTGCAAATTTGTGCTAATAAACAATAGCAAAAGAAGTCAGTCCAGGGCCCGGGTGGACTTTCACTGCAATGCACACCTAGATTACTACACTAAACAGTTGCTGCACCAACTGATATAATTCATGGCATGCACCTCTCCCATCCTGGGGAGGGGAGAAAAAGAACATTCAATTCACCTGACCTCCTGGGCCTGTCAAATATTTCCCTGCTGATAGTGACATTACGTCAGCTTGGGCCAAGTGGTAGTATGCATTCTTCATGTTGAACACCCATGAGCTTTGTCTTGAGACATCTATTGAGGGTTTGTGATTTTCATCTGGACCTTTTCTTCACTTTTGGGCTCCCTCAGTGTGCCAGAAACATTCCAGATCTGCGCAAATGAGTGATTTGACTGCTAGCATGACACAGACCCAGCTCTCCTGAACAGTTCTGACTCCTCCACTCCACCTCGATCATCAGCTTCCATTCATATCTCACGGTAATGTGTTGGCATCCACTTTGGGGTACCCTAAGCATCTCCATGAGAGCAGACCAATACTCCCTTTATGGTTTTGAGGGGCCCAGGAATGTCATGGGAACATTACAGGAACAGAGGGAGGGAGTTTAAAGGCATCATTCTGATTTATGAGTCTTGCCTCTGAATCTAAATTATTACTGCTGTAGCACTTCAATGGTAAAACCAAAGTTAAATAAATTTGGAGCACAGGAAAGATCTTCACACACACCTTCCCTGGTGCACCCAGGGGGGTTACTGAGAGGCTCAGGAGAACTCCAACCCACTTGAGGTGCTGGGGAAGTTCCCAGGGTGAGGTGGGGCCAGCTCAAGAGGTCAGCAGGTTTTGAAATAAAATGGACCTCAGAAGGTTTCTGATACGTGCATCCAAGACATGAATTAATATATGTTGCTGCTATTGCAAGTTTGTTTTTGTCTTGTTTTTCAGCCACTTCCTTGCTCACAGAGGTTCTTTCAGCCCCTGCCTTCCACTGTTCGCTTCATGTTTTCCTCACAGGACTGAGCTGTTGAAAGATTTGTGGAGCAATATCTCTATGTTATTTTAAACCAGTTAGGCAGGTAAAATTCTTTGTTGAGCCTTCATTGTTCTTGGGAATTCAGTAAACAGGGCTCAAGCACAGATTTCAGCACCAAAAAAGAATGGTTTTTTAGACCGTCATTTGAAATGCAATTCTGACAGAGAGAATTTATTGCTTTGATTAGCAAACCCAGTTTTGCGGACTCCGCTGGGGCCCCGTGCTTGCGTCACAAACGGGCAGAGCGCACTGCGCATGCGGCCATGCTTCTTACTGATTTTCAGAACTGATGTCAGAGAATCACAGCTCATCACTAGGTACTTTCCACGGGCACTTTTTAAAAAGCAGTTTTTGGTCTCTTTGTGTTAAGAGACCAGCCACTGAGCCCTCTTTACTGCCGTGCGGGAGCATTCCCGGTCTCCTAAAAAGCCTTAATGACTTAATAGCGTTAAAAAACACACCCTACCGAGTCTTTAATTACAGCTAGCTACTGGAGTAGTGAAATCGGCTGAATCGGCTGAATCGCAGCTCCAGCAGGAGCGACCTAGAGCACAGGGCGGTGGCTGTCAAGCATTTGCAGAGTCCTTGCAGCAATTTATAGTTCGTGGAAGCTTATTAATACAGCACAGCTGAACGAGAAAGGGGCCGCTTTTTATATTTATTTTGTGTCCTAGCTGTGTGACAACCCCGGTCCTTTCTCAGCATGACTGCGTAAGTATCCGCTTTTTGCTTAATAACCTCAGACTTACACGTGAGACTCAGCCAACCTCTGGGAAGGGCTTGCCTGCCAAGGCTTTGGCCCGCTTCAAGTCCTGCTCTGAGTTAACCAGCAATTGATCCTGAGGGACTTTTCTTTAAAAACGTGAGAAGAGAATTTTTAATTCTTAATTTTAATTTTTAATTCTGCTGCATTTCTATAAATGACAGAAGAACGAAAATAGAAACATGAAATCATTGCATAGGAGAAAACTGTGGGGCGCTTGAATATAAAAAGATAATAACTTGACAGTTTTTTCATCTCAAGTAAGACTGTGCATGGGAAGGTGTAGTGTAAACTGCCTGGGGTTCCATACATCTCACAAATATGAAGTACGTGAGTTGAAGAAATTACAAAACACAATTACCTAGGTTATTGAAATTTTTAAAGATTGAAGCAGTACTTTTAATTAGTTCGAGGGCATTTGAAGGGCTTTTCCCTCTCCAAACCTTGACAGAAAGAACGCAGCTCTGATTTACCTAAATGTTCCAACGCTGAGTCTCTAATGCAATGGCGTTTCACTTAAAATCCGTCTTAGCAATCAGCTGAGGAGACGCGCCCCCAGCCAGTACCCTCTTAACGTCCAAGGAAAGGCTTGAGCTAGGAAAGCCGACATTTGTCACAGGACAGCTGGGCAGAGTTTGCAGTCCTCCAGCAGCCATACCTAAGGCCAAATAAGATGGCCAAGTTCAAACTTCCTGAGCTCCCTGCAGCCCCCATACTGCTGCCCCCCTGGTTCACACATCAACTGATAATGAATCAGGGTCTTTCTAAGTGGAGCAGAGAGAGCCACGAAGTTAACTAACTTCACAGAGAGTCCTGTTTTGTCAGACCCCATTTACCCCCAACTCTTTAACTCTCCCTCACAAGTTGAGGTGGAATTTCTGCCTCACATTCACACTGCATCCTGAAGAGCACAGAGCACACCTCCCCGATGCCAAGCTTCTCTTATCTTCAATTTATTTTCTTAAGTACTCTAACAAGAGTAGCAAGTGTGAACATCTGTCTCAACACTCAGTCACAGACTTTATTTTCACTAGGAAACATTTGCCCCCCCAAATACTAATGGGTTGAATTCACTTTTATTTATTTTTCTGTCGGGCTGTCACATTGCACTGCAAGGAGACAGAACATTTTCTGAGCTTGGGGACAAGAAGAAAATCAGTTAGTTTATTTTGATTGTGTGACTGTGAGTGATGCAGTCCAGGAAAGCCACAGGCCAAGGAGCTGAGGTCGGAGACAGCACGCAAATTGCACCATGAGTCTGCTCCGTGGAGCAAGGGAGAAGGTGGCCGCTCGTCTTCCGCTGCAGGAGCAGTGAGGAGATTTGCAGAACAGTGGAGGAGAAAGAGCTGCCCGTGTGCTTTCTCCAGGAGGAGCCTAGCAGCACACTGGCCTGATTGGTAATAAATTTTACGGAAGTCCACTTACAGGGTTAGAAGATGAGATCATGACTTGATGTAACAATGCCAGTAGCTTTAAAAAATTGATATATAGTGAACATTTTCCATCCATTCATGTATTCATTCATTCAGGTATTTGTCAGGGTTGACTATGCACCAGACAGGGTAACTGGCCCTGAAGTCAGCAATGCTGAGACATGAGGGTGAAGAATTGCCTGGCAAGCTTGTTTAAAGGGCAGATTCTCGAAGCTCAGAATCAGAATGCACTGGCAGGGACTCCAGGTGGTTCTTATATGGGTGGGTGCCAGACCACACAGTGATATATAGAGGCTTCAGAGATGAAAGATGGATGTACTTTTACTTGTTTATGTCTGTCTTCTTTCTCTGGATGGTAAGATCCTCTAGAGCAAGGATCAGTGAATTTTTCTATGAAGAGCCAGGTAGAAAATATATTAAGCTTTGAGAGCTAAGAAACCATGGATTAGGTTGTGGTAGTGTGTGTACAAACATGCAAAGCCATATGGGAAGGAGGGAATGGATGTCGATAGTCCAGACAAAATAGGAGGGCACTGACTGACTGGCCTAAGGCCATGCTTGGCTAACATCTGCCCTCAAGCAGGGTCGTGGAACTCACTGTCCTGCTACCCAACCCATGCTTGACAAATAATACATGGTTAAGAAATGATGAGGGACTGCCCATTGCCTAAAGGATGCATATTCTTGTAGGGAGGACAAGTGGCTAATAGCAAGCCTGGGCAAAACAGTCAATCAACACAGCATAAGCTGTTTGTATTCCGTGTGATCTGGGGACACTGAAGCGCAGGGAGTGTAGAGGTGTAAGATAAAGCAAATACTAATGCAGAAGGTCGGGTTAACTTTGAATATCAGGTGAATGATAAATAAGTTATTTGGGACATATACTTTAAAAGTGGTTGTTGTTTATCTACAATTCAGATTTAATTGCTCGCCTTACATATTCTGTGAAACTGGAAGAGGTGCCAAGCTGGGCTGATTCTGAGCTGAACAAGGAGCGCACATGGACTTGGTGGGAAAGGGCCAAATGGTAGAAGGACACAACACAGCGTGTGCCTTGACACCAAACTGAGAATCAGTTTCCACACCAGGGACAGGTGTTGCTGCCCCCATGGAGGGCCCAGAGGTCAGTCTGCAGAGGGGGCTGAGGTGTGGACCCAGGACCAAGGGTCACACTCATCCTTGTTGGCCACAGAGAGAGGACCCTGGTCTCTGAGCAGAAGCTGACTGCTGCGAGTGGGTCCTGTTTAACAGCACACATACTGTCACACGGGCTTTACTAAAGCATTAAGTCCTATTCTTTTTTTTTTTTTTTTTAACTTACTCTTTGTCCCAGACCATGTAGTTGGATTTTCTTCATTATACATGCATTTTTTTTTTTTGTCTTTTTGAGACAGGGTCTCGCTATGCAGTTGAGGCTGACCTTGAGCTCACTTTTGTAGCCCAGGCTGGTCTCGAACTCACACTAATCCTCCTGCCTCAGCCTCCCAAGTGCTGGGATTACAGGCGTGAGCCACCACGCCCGGCAATACATGCATTTTTTTTAAGACACGTGCTTTTTCACTCATGCAGAGAGAGACTCAAATACATGTACACAGTCACAGAACTTGCTCATATACATACATATCCACATGCTGTCATACACACACACACACACATTCATTTCTTTTATAGGACCTTCCCATCAAGACATTTGGGAAGAACTCAGGACGTTTCCAAAATTTTGAAGTGAGATAGACTAGAGAGTTATTTCCCAGGATGTAGTCCCAGAGGATGTGTGAATGGTGAAACTCTGTTGGGCCAGAGAAGGTAGAGGGAGGAGAGGAGCAGAGAGGCCAAGAGGGGAACTGAGCAGAGCCTCCAGCACTTATGGGGGATTTGGAGGACAGAAGGCACTGGAACAAACAAGTCCAGGAGGTTAAAGCGGGAGAGGAAAAGGATAACAGCTGTGTCTCAGAACTTAACCAAGAAGATAAGAGGGTAAAGGGAGTGGCAAGAAGGTGGAGCCAGGGCCCCGGATTCAGTGACCCAGTCGTCACTGGGACTGTTACACAGCTGGCATCCACTTCTTCAGGAGGAGCTGAGACACTGTGCCTGTATGTTTCCAGCCCAGTCCTGTTCCAGTGCCACAAGCGAGGACATTGCTTCATTGGTTCAACAGCGTTCCTTGAGCACATACCCTGTGCCAGGTACATATGCCACAGAAGCTCAGTGAGCAAAGGGTGAGATAAAGCTAGAAGGGGCTGAGATTAATTCTGATGGAAAGAGCTACGACTGCCACGATTTGTGATAAATACAACTGGAACTGACTTAACATATTGGCAAGCCAACCCGATTGTTATGTGGCCCAAGGAATTGGTACATGATAGTGAGTGCTAGCTCTGAGTACTTCCAGGAAGCTGGCAGGCTGAAGAAATCTGAGTAAGTAATTATTTTTAATGACAAGTAGCTTAATAACTGTCAGGTACTAAGATAATTCATCTTTTGCTGACATCACTGCCATGCAGAGCTCCTTTAGGAAATGCTCTGTGGAAAATATAATCTGATTTATTACTAATATATCAATTGGGTAGTAATAAATTTGATTTCTGTGCTGCTGAAGCAGTTACTTTCTTTGTAGATAACGCATCTCTTTGCAATCTCATTTACATTATTAATTTGCTTTTCAATCCAAGATCCAGAAGCTAGACACAAGTTCAAATCCGAGTTTGAGGGCCGGTGGTATAGCTCAGTGGACTAAGTGCTTGCTTAGGTAAGCACAGGGGCTAGGGTTCAATCCCTGGCACCTCATGCTGAGCCAGCCCCACCCTTGGGCATGCTGAGCCGGCAATGGAGTCCAGGTGAGGTGGTGCATGCCTGTAATCCCAGCACTGGGGAGGTAGAAATCAGGAGGATCACTATTGAGTCTGGGCTGTGTAGAGAGACGCTGTACAAAAAAAAAAAAAAAAAAAAAAAAAAAAAAAAAAAAAA
>PVJA010052534.1:0-12356 GCA_004027025.1 Myocastor coypus
AAAAAAAAAAAAAAAAAAAAAAAAAAAAAAAAAAGAAGAGAATGGAGCAAAGTACTTCAAGTCTTACAAGAAAACAAATTCCACCCCAGACTGACATACCCTGCAAAACTCTCTTTCAAGTTCAACGGGGAAGTGAAGTACTTCCATGACAAAGAAAAACTAAAGAATTTCATGATGACAAAGCCAACCCTGCACAGTTTAGTAAAAGATATTCTAAAGAGGGATCAAAATGACCACAACTCCATGGAGGAGAATGGAAAGAACCCACAAAATAGGACAAAAAAATTAAACACAGGAGAAAAAAAGGTATACAAAAGCAGTCTTTCAACTATTCTTTTGTATACAGCAGCAGAATATGTCTATCAGCGTATTACACAAATGGACTTCTCCTGTACCCTATCGGTCTGTGTCTATAGGGTGGATATAAGAGAAATAGCAGCAGCTCAGTCCCACAAGAGAAACCTGGCCACTATAGACAGTGTCCATAACATACTAGAACTTTGTGCAATATCTTATTCCCAAACTGTTAGTAGTTCTGATTATATATTTGTCATTCCAGTATTTATGTTATGTTTTATTCTTAGTAATTCTTTACTACTATGGAAACTTTATCTTAGTTGGTATCTTTGTATATATTCACCTATTCAAATACTATGCAAATACTCTGAATTGATTACAGATTCATACATATGATACACAACATTCTGACTCTAAGTTGGACTTATGATTTGATTTGAATTTTGGAATATTGTTTTGAAATATTTAACTTTAATTAGTATTTAATTAATTTTCTAAATATACTTTTTGTCTTATGATTCTGACTATATCTCTGACTTACAATTTACTTACAAGACATGGTATGATATTTTCTCCTAGTACTAGAAACTTTAAAAAGAAAAAAAAAAAAATATATATATATATATACACACACAAGAGAGGATAGATATACAGCTACTTTGTCTTAGTTCACTGAGAATAAAAGTTTGTACTAATATTGTTTAGATACAATATCAGGTCTGCACCTTGTCCTCTGAATAATTACTGTAAAGATAACAATATACATGGTATTAATTACTGTAGCCATCCTACTAACTTGTTTTGAAACTTATTTCAATGTTATTTTATCTTTTTTCTCGTTAAAATGAATAAAACAACAAAAAAAGAAAATAAAAATAAACCTCCTCAGCACAATTTGTGATAGCCAAATCCTGGAAGCAAGCAAAATGCCTATCATCTGAAGAATGGTTGAAAAAGATGTGGTATTTTCATAAAATGGAGTATTACTCAGCTATAAGGAATGATAAACTAGAAGACTTCATATATAGATGGATGTATCTTGAACATATACTCATAAATGAAATAAACCAGACCTACATATGCAAATATTGTATAGTCTCCCTAGTGTAAGGACTCAAAAGAATAAATAAATAAATAAATAAATAAATAAATAAGTAAATAAATAAATAAATTTTTGGCGGTACCAGGAATCAATCTCAAGACCTTGCATTTTGAGCATCCTCAACCCCTATAATTTTATTTATTTATTTATTTATATTTTATTATTATTATTATTTTTCTTTTTTTTTTTTGGTCTTTTTGAGACAGGGTCTCATTATGCAGTTGAGGCTGGCCTTGAGCTCACTTTTGTAGCCCAGGCTGGTCTCGAACTTGCACCAATCCTCCTGCCTCAGCCTCCCGAGTGCTGGGATTACAGGTGTGAGCCACCATGCCCAGTTATAATTTTTTTTAGAAGAGTGACTCAAATACAAAATTCATTTGGAAGAGAAAAAAATCTAATGATTACTGAAAGTGTTAATGTTTAATTGTTTGGTCAGTCTTACATACCTATGTCTGTTGGTCTAAACTGATTCGATGATGAAAATGTATAATGCAGCCATTGTTAAATTTTTCTTGTTTTGAAATTCTGTACTATATGTACTCTTACCTGTTACTGTTTTTTCTGTCTTTGTTTCTGTTATTTTTACTTCTTAAAATAAAATTAAATCTATTTAAAAAATCAAAAACAAAAAAAACAAAAAAAACAAACAAAAAACAAACAAAAAAAACAATTCAACCAAAAAAATGCAGTAAAACAAAAGACCAAAAACAAACAGGGCAACTATTATGTTTTTAGTACAGGGTCTATAGAGTCTCACTAGTATGCCACCACATCCAGTCTCAAACTGCTGTTTCAGTGTGCCTGGAGGGGCGGGGGTGCTGGCACAACAATCCCCTACCCCTGTGTCTGCCTAAGCAGGTGCTTTAATCTGCTAAGCTATCTGGCCAGCTCCCACAGCAGTTTTAGAGTATCAGCCATGCCCCAAAGTGAGGCAGTACCACAATGTGGTTACAACTTCAAGGATGTGCATTTTTGTTTATAACGAAGTGCTATCAAGCAGATGCTTGTTGGTCAGGGATATAACTCAGTAGCACAGCACCTGCCTGGCAAGCATAAGGTCCTGAGTTGGATTCACGGTACTAAAAAAACCCAACCTACCAAACAAACAAATACCCTTCCCCCAATAACTCTCCAGACATTTGAAAAGGCAAATTATAAAATCTGAGATTTTTAAACTTTTCATATCATAGTGTTTTCTCTATACTGAAAAGCACACCTTGCTGATTTATAATGGTCTATATCTTGTGGACATGGTGCTGAGTGCTGGAACTGAAGTCCCTTTAGAAGCAGGCAGAGGTGGCTGCTTTGCCCTGGCTGGGCCTTCTGGGTCCTGCACACCCAATCACCCAGGGGGCAGTAGAACTGAAGGAGACCCAGAACACAGTGGGAGGAAGCTGTCAGGCAGCCAAAGGAAGTCAGTTTTCCATGGAACACCATTTTTATGTGGCAAAATTATGATACCTATTATGGCTATTATGCCATTGGCACTTTGTAAAAAAAAGTGACTTTTATTACTTCAAGGAAAATAAATGACAGTATTTGTTGCTGATGAAGGTTAGGATTTTAAATTTTTGGTTCCTAACATTGAAGGGTTTTTATGAAGAGAAGGCAGTGATTTAAAATACAAAGAAATGGACCAATATTTACAAGACTTTAACTCAGTGAACCAGTATCTCCCAATCAAGTAAAGGCAATCGCCAGATAGTTCAACAGATTTAATGTGACAGAATATGAGAAGTTTGGATTCCACATGCAAGATATATCAACATGAACACATGAAAATTATCTGGTGAGATTATTAAAATGTAATGTACTTTCATTTTCACACTAGATGTATATGTGCAGCCAGATTTTCTTTATATATTTCAACCAAAATTATGTATCAAAATAGAATGTAGCATACAGGAAAACCTGTGTTTTATTAAACCATACATTAAGACTTGAAAAAAATATGAAGCAATGTCATTCTTCACAAAATTTTGTTTTTTAAAAAACATGGTGTAGTTTTCATAAAAATGTGTGAAGTATTAATGGGTTTATATTTTAAAATCAATTCACAAAAACATTTTTTTCTCACAAAAACAAGATCTTGCTGTCATTTTATGCTTTTCTTGAACTCACTACGTAGCCTAGGCTAACCTCAAACTCAAGTGATCCTCCTACTTCAGCCTCCTGAGTACTGCCATTACAGGTGTGCTCTACCACACTCACTGAATTAAAAAAATACTTTTAAAATTTGTTTTTATTCTAATTATCAACATATAAATTTATATATAAATAATATAAATATATAAATATAACTTATAGTATTAAATGTTATAATTTATTATTAATTATTATAAATATTTATTTTTGTTTAACACATATAAATAAAAGTTCTTTGAGGCCTTCAAAACATTTAAGAGTATTAAAGACATCCTGTGACCAAGAACAAGTGAGAAATTAGACTGGAAAGGTGAAGTGGGATTAGGTAATAAAGGGAACAGGGAAGACTTGACTTGAGGACACAAGGAGGCAGGATGGCACTTTAGTGACAGGAGGCTCACAGCTATAGTGAGGGCGTGGACACCAGTGCACAGGGTCTGTAAACACTGCCTGTCCTTGCAACACTCTTCTATTCTCTGTGCCTCCCCTCAGTTCTTTGGCAGCTTTGGGACTTGGGGTCTTGGGTCCAGTGCCAGAAATGGGAAGAACCTAACTGGTCTAAGCCAGTTCTAATCTTTTTCTATGAATGTTTGAATCAGATTTAGGCAACCTGACAGGTCTTTGATGATCTCTGTTGCTTGATAATCATACCATTGTGCAATACTTTCCCCTTGGTTGTGGGCTGGACTTGGTGGCTTGCTTCTAATGAATGAAGCAAAAGTGATGGGCTGACATCTACATCTGTCCTGCTAACATTCTCTTGCTGACTTTTTGTTCTGATGCCTGAAAAAATCCATGTGGCAAGGGACCAAGGGAGTCTTCTGCTAATAACTTGGCAGGAGCTGAGGGTTGAACTACTATGAAGAACTGTGTCTTGGTCACACTACTTTCCACAAGATGGCTCCAGAGCACATGTCATTCCCCAGGCTCTCAAAACCTCGCGCGATCATGGGATGGGGACTTCTAGAGTTTGAGACTTGACTCATGAGGCACTGGGATTATGTTTTAGTACTGATGAGATTTTGGGTCTGAGACCTTCTGGGATTTTGGGTGTGACCTAAGGTAGATAGTATGAGGCAGAGAACCTGAATGTAATCTGAATGTAATGTAAAGAGAGACAGACATGTGCTGTTGCTCTCTGCTCCCCTGGTTGTTCCATTGCCTCTGTCACCATTGTTGCTGTTCTGCTGCCATAAACTGATGCTCTCTGCCATGTGCTTCTCTGCCTTGGATCCAGCTGAGTATGGACTGAAACCTCCAGTAACTGTGAGCTAAATAAACCTTTCCTTCCTTCATTTTGGGTGTCGGTTATTCGTCCAGCAAGAAAAAAGTAAGATACATCTTCACTCTGCACCTCTCTCTTGTCCCACAAATACTTCATCTCTTCCACTGGGCCCCTAGAAATCAGCCAGGTATCAGCAAATTTTTATATTTCCAACTTAAAATTTCAAGATATCTCATTCACCAACTGCTTCTAACTGAAACTAGTTTTTGTTGAGGACTGGCACTACTTCTTTCCCTGCAATCTTTTCAGGTGGCAACTTCTTCCTCTTCCATTGCTTTGGTACTTACTTCTGCCCTGGACATGATGAAGGTATTCTTTTTTTTTTTTTTTTGCGGGACTGGGGTTCAAACTCACGACCTTACACTTGCCAGGCAGGCACTTGTGCCACAGAGCTATTTCCCCATCCCCGAAGGTATTCTTGCTCTTCATTGCTATAGTATTTTTCAGCTGTTTGTCCTCTCCCTGGTGCCTCCCATGAAAGAATCCTTTAAGCTTGTAAGCCACTATTTCTGCTTACTGTAGTCATTTGCAGATGCCTGCATGCTGCACCTTACTCCTGTGAGAGTTCAGCTATGGCCTGTCATTCAAAATCACAATTCCTGACAACTCACAGCATACTGAATGGAGACAGAATGAGAGCATTTCCTCGAAAATTAGTGGTGATGTAAGAGTATGTATACCCTTATTATTCCTGTTCAGTACAGTGCCAGGACAATTAGGCAGGATAAAGTAAAAGAGAAACACATATGAAAAGTCACATTATCTCTCAATTTATATTAAAATCAAACCATAATGGATCATTGAGATACGACCAGAAACCCTGAAAATAGTAACTCAGCAGATTAAAGTGCCTGCTTATGCAGATGCAGGGGCCAGAATTTGATCCCTGGAGTGCTGTGTCAGCCCTGACCCCAGGGTGCACTGAGATGGCAATTGAGACTGGGTGTGGTGGTGTGTGCGTGTGCCTGTAATCCCAGCTCCTGGGAGGTGGAAAACAGGAGGATCACTACAAATCTGATCTGTGTAGTGAGACCCTATAGAACCTATACTAAATACATTAAAAAAAAAAATATATATATATATATAGAAACACCGAAAATGCTGAAAGAGAAAACATAGGAGAAACACCTTAAGTCATAAGCATAGACTAAAACTTCCTGCATAGGACCCTGATAGTGTAGGAAACAATATCAAAAATCAACAAATGGAACATCACATTAAAAAGTTTCTGCCCAGCAAATGAAAGAATGAGGAGACAACCCACAGAATGAGAGAAAATCTTTGTTAGCTACTTTTCCAATACAGGATTGAGATCTTGAATAATGTGTAAGGAACTCAAAAAATACCACAAACAACAACTATCCCTCCCCAAGAGCCCAATAAATAAATGGGTAAATGAAATGAACAGAGAATTCTCCAAAGTAGAAAAATGAATGACTAGTAACTATGTGAAAAATGTGCCACCTCCACCATCAGGGAAATGCAAATTTAAACTACATAGAGATTCTATCTTATTCCAGTTGGAACAGCTATGATATATTGTATGTTACTAATTTATTATATTAATAACAATGATGGTAATAGTAACAACAATAATAAAGAATGCTGGTGAGACAGCTTGGTGGTCTAACTGTCTGCTTTGCGAAGTGCAAGGACCCAGGTTCGATCCCTAGTACCACATGCGGTGCTGGCCCAAGAACCCTGGCTATGTCATGCTGGCCCTGAAAGCAGGTGTGGTGGTACACGCCTAGCTAGACAGGAGGATCTTTATGAATCCACTGTGCAGTAAGACCTTGTACCAAATACAAAAATAAAAGAGGTTTTTTATTTTTATATTTATCTTTTTGTAAAATAGAATTCTGGGAAGGATATCAGGGTTAAAGGAATCTTCCTATGCTCTTGGAAGGATTATAAACAAGTATAATCACTATGGAAATCAATGTAGCAGTTCCTTAAAACACTAAAACTAGATAAACCATTTGATCCAGCTCTACCACTCCTTGGTATATTCCTGAAAGAATTAAAGACAGCACACTTCAGTGATACAGTATATGCATACCCATGTTTGTAGCAGCACAATCATAATAGCTAAACTATGGAAATAGCCTAGATGCCTGTCAACAGATGAATGGATAAAATGGTATATAGATATACATATCTATATATAATAATTCAAGCATAAAGAAAGAAATTACATCATTTTCAAGAAAATAGATGAAGCTGGGGACCTTTTTTTTTTTTTTTTCCTCTGGTACCAGGAATTGAACTCAGGACCTTATATCTGCCAGGCAGGCACTGCACTGCTCAGTAATATCCTCATTGAAACTATCATGTTAAGTGAAATATGCCAGTCTTAGTTAAAAAACCATATGCTTTCTCTTATATAGTAAATCTAAAAATAAGCCAATATAGAAGCAAAAGGAGAGAACAAGAAACTAGAAGGTATTTTCTAGTGACAGGGAGAGGGGCTAGGACAGTGGTTCTCAACCTTTCTAATGTCGTGACCTCTCAATACAATTCCTCATGTTGTGGTGACCCCAAACCAAAAAATAATTTTGGTGGCTACTTCAAAACTGTAATTTTGTTATAGTTATGATTTGGAATGTAAATATCTGATATGCATGATGTATCCTCATTGCTACAAATCAAACATAATTTAAACATACTGATTAATCACAAAACAATATTTAATTATATGTTGAGAAATATTTATTACTAATTCCAACAAATAACATTTCACCATGGCATAGCATGGGTTTAAATATGTTTTTTTTTTTTTTTTTTTGTCTTTTTGAGACAGGGTCTCACTATTTAGTTCAGGCTGGCCTTGAGCTCACTTTTGTAGCCCAGGTTGGTCTCGAACTCACACTGATCCTCCTGCCTCAGCCTCCAAAGTGCTGGGATTACAGGCTTGCGCCACCACGCCCGGCTAAATATGTATTTTCTGATGGCTTTAGGGAACCCCTGCGTTTTGGTTGTTCGACCCCCGCCAGGGTCTCGACCCACAGGTTGAGAACCGCTGGGTTAGGGGAAGGGAAAGGTGTATAATGGGAATGAGAATAATCAAGTATTTACATGAGTGTACCAATATGCCCTTACAAATCTTGTTAAATAACCTGTTTTAGCATATCAGAAATAAAGTAAGTTTTGCCAAGATAACATGTTCAAACTAATTTTCCACATTAAAGTGAGAAAGCTACCCAAGAACAACAGAATCATAATTATTATGATTTCAAATCTGTGCAGATCATTTTTGGTCTTTCAATATTGGCACCCTCGTCTCCAAAGATCTCATCCCCTATTATGCCTCAGTACCTTGCTTCTGTGGCTCCTTGCACCTCCCTTTCTTCTTTACTTCCTCCTTAACTTCCCAGGCTGGCCTCAACTTGTCTGTCTCCTGAATACCAAGTGTGTGAGACTGTGCTCAATTCTACAGTTATCTGTTAGATTTTTAAGCCACTCAGAATATTTCTAAGTGTAGTTTTAAGCCACTGTCTGGGAACAAAATTATGGAGCATTTTAGGTTTGAGGGTTTCTACTGGAAACCGTGAACTGGGGCCAAGGTTAATAAATGTACTGTGATGTGGCTAGTGCTCACATGATGAAAAACGGTCCTACTCAAAATGCCAGCTACACAGACTGTCTTTGTAACTTTAACCCCTCCATAATTCAAACAACCTATTCTGCCACTGCCAACTGTATTTCCAGTTCACTTTATCTGGTACTCAAACTTTAATACTTTCATACTCAAATTTGGTCCTACCTCATCTTCCTATCTATCTTTCCTTGTTCACATATTTTGAATTCCACCATCATAATCAGTTCCCCCTGCATATACATACCCTTAACTGTCTGGCCTCTAATCAACTTTACCCTGATCTCTTGGAAAATTCCAATTCTAGTTCAATTCAATTCTTTGCCCTCTCAGTAATCACAAAATTGAATACATGTAGAGAAAACACACTGCCAGTCTTACTGCTCTCACATTAAATTCACAACTACCAACCCCAAGTAGGCTGCTACTCCTGCTTAGCAGCTCAGGGCCACTTCTCAAGTCCAGCCAGTCTATTATCCTATGGCTATTTTATACCTTTTCTTCTTTCTTGAAACTTTAGCACTTTTTCCTTTACTTGCTCTCAAGTGCTGACCTTGTAAGAAAGTATATTTTTCTAAAAGTCTAAGAGAGAAACTGAAAAGCTTTAAGACATAAACTTGGGGAAAATATCTGCAAGATATAAGAAAATTTACATTTGTTCCAATCCAGGAAATACAAAGCCCTACAAACTGATAAAAGAAAATCCAATGGGAAAATGGATAAAAACACCAAAACAAGTATTGTATACATAGAAAGGAAACACAGTGATCAATAAACATGAAAAGAAGCTCAATCTTACTATTAATCAGAGAACCACAAATTAACAATATAATAACCATATTAAACCCACTTAGCAAAAAAAAATGAAGTCTAACAACGCCAAGTTAATTCCAGAGAATTCTTCAATACTGATAGTGGCATTGTAAGTTGGTCTAAGCACATAAAATGATTTCCTATCTTGTAAAGGTAAAACCCAAAAACTTATGACTTAGTACCTTCAGTTCTAGTCACATACTCTAAGGCAATTCTTGCACATGTGCAGTAGGAGATGAGATGACAGTGCTTACAGCAACATAGTTCTTAGCTGCAAATAGCTGAGAACAACCCCAATCCAATCAGACACTGGATAAATAAATGGTGGTATGCTCACAGAGCTGAGGGTCATACAGCAGTGAAAATAAGTAAGCTATTGCTACATGTAAGCACATGAAGGAAACTTAAAAGAGCAGTAGTAAGCAAATGTTACCATTTTTAAAAAAGTTAAAAACCCAGCAAAATTAAACAATACAAATCTTATAGTCTTGAACTGACTATGTAGCCTAGGCTGACCTAAAATTTGTGGTGCTCCTTTTGCCTCAGTCTACTGCAGCGGTTCTCAACCTTTCTAATGCTGTGACCCCACAATACAGTTCCTCATGTTGCAGTGACCCCAGACCAAAAAATAATTTTGGTGGCTATTATATGTTGAGAAATATTTATTACTAATTTCAATAAAAAGCATTTCACCATGGTATAGCATGGGTTTAAATATGTATTTTCCGATGGCTTTAGGCGACCCCTGTGTTTTGGTCGTTCAACTCTCGCCAGGGTTGTGACCCGCAGGTCGAGAACCGCTGGTCTACTGAGTTCTGGGACTACAGGTATGCACCACCATGCCCAGCTAACAATCTCTTAAGTATGTATAAAGGTTAGTTACGAGCTAAAAATTGTACAATGAAAAGAAGTAACAAATACATTATCTTCTGGGCAGAAGAAGATAGAACTACGAAGAACCAGTAAATAGATTCAAATTAATTGCTATTTCTAGCTTTGGAATAGAGTGATAGTGTCATTGGTACTTATTATAGTATCACACTAACTTTATATACTGTTTATATGCATTCTTTTGTATGCAGGAGGTATTATTAAACATAAAAGAGGACCACTGATTCTTTTGGTGTGTGACCATGGGTCAAGTTGTTTTAGCCTCAATTTCCTCAGATAGAGAATGGAGATAACACTTGCACCTACCTGTAGGAATCTGTGTGATAAAAAATGAAGCAGCACATAGGCTGCTATTGTTATCTAACAGCAACTACTATTTTCTGAAGTGCTTTGAAGGTGCTCAGAAAATTCAATGCCGGAGGTAGAGAGTGGGAAGGCACAACATACCACTTTTAAAATTGAAATTTTGGAGTAAAATGGACAGAGGAAATTTTCAGAGGAGACAAGTGTGTGAAGACAGACTGAAGAAAGGAGCTCCAGGAGGAGAATGAGAACAGTGACAGGAAGCAGACTGCTGGGGAAAAGTGAGGATGAGAAAGTGCATGTGCTGCTAATGCTGCCAAGGCAAGTGGAGATTAAAGGAGACACTGGGCTTGGTAATGAGAATCAGTAGGACAGGTCCAGTGAAGTGGTTAAAGATGAGACTAGAGCGTGATGGGCTACTCATGAGTAGCAGGTGAGGAAATAAAGGCTGGAAAAAAAAGAGCTTTTAAAAGAAGTTTAGAGATAAGAAGGAGAAAGGAGTGAGCTCTGTGATGGATATACATGCCAACTCCAGGTGAAAAGAAACCTGCCTTGCTATATGAAGAAGGGAAGGAGCCAAGGAAGAATAGTAATACAAGAGGGAAAGGGTTCAAGGGCCTTGGCATCCTGGAGCAAGAGAAGATGATGTTTTAGACTTCAGCAAAAGAAAGGTATAGATCAGCGCTTCCCAAACTTTGATATGTAATGAATCACTCACGGTAAGGAGTAGTTAAAATACAGATTCTAGTTCAGAGTTTGGCTTTGGAGTTGTGCCTCAGACAATATGCATTTCTAATATGTTCTAATACCAAATGGTATTGATGCTACCTGTCCACAGCCTGTACTGAGGAGTCAACTTTTTCTTTTCTTTTATTCTTTTAAAGAATTATTTTATTATATTTTATTTTTTTCTTGTTTCAGAACTTTGTTTGTTTATTTATTTTTATGGCCCGCTCAGCCTGCCCTGAGGGCAGGGCTGGCGCAGCATGTGGTGCTGGAGATTGAACCGTGGTCCCTGTAGCCGCCTAAGCTTTCCTAAGCAGGCGCTTTAGACCACTGAGCCATCCTGCCGGGCCCCTCAACTTTTTCGTTGTTACAAGAAGTGCACACAGAAGTAAGAGTTAAAAAAGGGAGAAAAACTAAGAGCTGTTGCAACATGTATACTGAAGCTACCTGGAATGAAGACAGCAGTGGGAAAGAAGAAGGAGTAAGTGAGCCAAGTCTTTAAGCCCTCAGTGATGTGAGCAGATGTCTGTCTCTGGGAAGGCATGGGTAGAACAGAGGTAAGCTACTAGGGAGATGTCAGAGGGGGAGAATAGGTGGAAGACAGCAAGGCTAAGCTGGGTGAGACAAAGGGGAGAAGAATTAGAAGCACAACACTGTGAGAGTAATTATAGATAATTGGAGTAGAAAAAAAAAAGTTGAGGTAAACAGAAATGACTTGAAAATGCAAGAATTTAGATGAAATCAGTTTAGCTAAAGAGTAATAGTAGAGCCCAGCCCAAACCGCACCGCTGGGAGCTGAGCCTGCGCACCCGCCAAGGGTAAGCCCCTGCGCCCCTCTGCCCTGCCTCTGCGTTTCCGCGACTAACTTCCTGTTCCAGGCCAGCCCAAACCGCACCACTGGGAGCTGAGCCCGCGCGCCGGCTGGGTCAGAATCCTTGGCCTGCCTTCCCTTTCCCCGGCCCGCCCCCCCTTTTTTTTGAACCCCTCCAGCCCAAGCTCTAGCACTGAACCCATCAAATAGCCCGTTTGGCAACCGATCCGGTCCACGAGCCTACCAGGACTACTCAATCCCAAAGCTCCACCTCCACCTACAGACCACATCCGCCAGGATTCACAAAAGCTAGCAGCCAGAGCCCCAACACAAGAGTCAGGAACCTCTGTAGAAGAACCACCTTGGAGTCTCCAGACCAAATGCCCAT
>PVJA010052535.1:0-12365 GCA_004027025.1 Myocastor coypus
AGGGAAGAAAGGAGGGAGGGAGGAAGGATGGAAGAGAGGGAGGGAAGGGAAGGGGAAGGAAGGAAGGAAGAAAGAAAGAAAGAAAGGAAGGAAGGAAGGAAGGAAGGAAGCAGCTAACTGGGGAAGCCATCGTGTTTTCTGGGTGGGGTCACCTCTGCAGAAGCATCCAGGGAGGCCAGGCACAAGGTCGGATCTCTCACCCTCTTCCAATGGTGGCAGAGGTAGGCTCTGTGGTATCTTCTGAGATGACATGGCTCTTTGGCCACTCTCTGCCTATGCATGACATCATCAGCCACGGGACAGACAGATCACTCCCCGTCATACCTCAGGCCCCTCAGGCGTCTCCTTGACACAAACACTGCTGACATCTCAGACGCACTGCCAGACTTGGAAATGCGGTGGCATCTAACCTCGCTTTGAATGTTCAGCCCTATGTGTGGTGCTGTGTCCCGAAGGACTTGCTCATAGCAAAGGGCTTCACGTGAGAAGCAGACAAACCTGCCTCTGGTGAGGTGTCTGTGACAGCTAAGGTGCCTCGAGAGCCCCAGACACGCCCACGGCCATACCACCGGACAGATCCAGGGGCTCAGGCCATCAGTGGGCGGTCGCATGCCACTGCTCCCGGCTGACAGGCACACAACCTGTTATGCTGAAAGGAGCTCAGCCATGGCCTCACGCTTGACGTTGACAAAGTGTGCCAGGAAGAGCTCATTAGGCCTCCTCAGCTTTACGTCACAGGGCCAATTCCCTAGCCATTGACAAATGGTCTTCCTAAGATATGACTAATTTGTCCAGGAAGTAAAATCTCTCAATGTCTGGGTCGGCGGTGATGAGCCCAGAGCACGGAATCTTTCCAAGATTTGCCATCGCTGCTCTGAACAAAAACATCAGGACAGCTCAACCTTGCATCCTCCAGGCCAGCAGTGTCTCCCGAGGTCACCCAGAATGCACCGGCCCTAACATCCACCGAAGGGTTCTCTTTCTGCTAGGAGAACCCAGATGCTGTAGGGAAGCCTAATCCCACGAGCAGGGCTCGTGTGAGGCAGCAGCTCCCCGCAGCGGCGAAGTCTGCGGAAGGGACAGAACGGGAGAAGAAGGGCGGCTGAGCGGACGGCGCCCCTCTCGTGGTGACCATCCGGAGGATTTCCGTTTGGGTGGAGCACAGGGCAGGAGCAGAAAGGAAGTGTCCAGGGCCAGAACTCAGGCATAGCGAGGCTCCCGGGTCACCTCTAGCCCTGGCTGGCCCCATTTATTGTGAATGGTGCCCTACCCCAGACCCCCAAATGCCCCCCATCTCTTGCTCCTGCAGTCGGGTTGGGCACGGCCCCAGCTCACACGTGAGGTTCTTCTCTGCACATTTTCCCCAGCCTGTGTTCGCAGCACCTAGCGCTGACATGGGGGCCCTGCCACACGTGCCTGGTGCGCCTTAAACCTTCTCTCCGCCCCTCCTTCCTCCCCCTCCCTCGCCAAACTCTAGCTCTCCTTCCCATTTGAGAAAGATCTATCTCCCCGTCTCCTAGGGTCTGTCTTTTACTTTACACTTTATTTATATTTTAGGCCTCTCATACAAGAGAAACCATGCAATATTTAAACTCTGCATGGCCAGGTACGGTGGTGCATGCTTGTGATCCCAGAACTTGGGAGGCTGAGGCAGGAGGATCACTGTGGCTTCTAGGCCAGCCTGGGATATGTAAGTGAAATTGTAGCTCAAAAAAAATTTTATGGTCTGATTTATTTTACTTAACATTGTGGTTTCAAGGTGTGCCTGTTTTCCTGACAATGACTCCAGGTTGTCCTTTTCTGTGGCGGAACAGTATTCTACTGTGCATAGAAATCACATTGGCTTTATGCATCTGTTGGTGGGCATACAGGTGGTTTCCTGGACGTAGCTATTAGGAGTTTTGCTGCTGTGGACATGAACGGGTGTGAATCGCTATAAAACGATGTCCCAAACCCTGGTGAGAAGATAACTAGAGAGGGAATAGCTGAATGGGGTGGAATTTCTAGTTCCACATCTGTGAGGAATCCCCACCCTGATTTCTACAGCAGTTGATCTAATTTCACCCCCACCAGCGGCCAAAGGGTTCTTTGCTCTCCGTCTCTCATAAGGTCCTGGCAGGGCTGGCAGTGGCTTCTGGAGAGAGACAGTGCCCGTGGTGAACTTTCAGGAGAAACAGCCATGGAGGCGCGAGGAGGAACGGGTGAGAAGGCAAATTAGGGAGGGGGAGTTGCCTGACGTGGAGTAGAGGTGGCAAAGGTCACAGCCACTGTCCCCCCACCCCCAGCAGCCACCAAATCTCCCTGGGACACCCAGAAGCCTCAGTTACTGGCCACCAGGCATGATGCAGCCAGGCTGCTCTGCACGGCCCTGACCTCTCTCTGACCATGATGGCCTTAGATGCGCCCGTGTGTGCCGGGCCCAACCTTCCCCAGGACCTTAGCGTCACCTCTCTACCCTGGAATGCACTCTCCCCAGATACTGCAAGATCAGCCCCTCCCCTTAGCCATTTGGAGAAATTCGAATTTTTAATATGACTCCTTGGCCATTTTTTATTTTATTGTACTGGGAATCAAACTTAGGACCTTGCAGTTGCCAGGCAGGCTCTGTGCCACTGAGCTATCTCCCTGGCCTTTGGCCACACTTTTAAATAATTTTAAGCCATTTCCTTCAAACCCTCTACATTCATGCCTTTCTTTCCTCCGTTATAATCATATGACTTATAGTAATTTTCACCGATGTGTTTTTCCATGTCTACGCATTAGCGTATAAAGCCAACAAAGGCCAAGATGTCTGTTGGTCCCTGCCATGAACTCAGGGCTTAGAACAGTGCCTGGAACCTGGGACACGTGTGGCACTGCCACACTAGTCACTGATGAGTGAGCCAATTTTCTAAAATAAATAGGTGCTTACTTTATACAGAAGCCCCGTATAAAGGCAAATAACGGAAAAACGACCTCCCCAGCACCTCCCTGGAGTCCAGCAAGCTCCAGTCCTCAAGTGAACCTTCGTTTATTTCACTGCATTTATAGTTTTATTCTGTAAATACGTGCTTATGTTTTCCCATTCTCCCTGAGAAATATGAATCTGTCAGCTGTCTCAGCAGATTAGAGCAAACTTCAAGTGATTGGCAAATCAGTCAACCAATCAATGAATTAATGAATCAATCAACAATCCAAAGGCTGCAGTACATGCAATGCTGCATGTATGGCCAGTCAGGTACAATTTACTTTTCCTTGTAAGAATTTCATGAGCACGTTTCAATGTTCGTTTTATTTATAGCAATCTCTCGGAAGAGTATGGTTCTGAGGGGAGTGACGTCATCACATCTCTGTAGACCAAGGCTAAGCAGGCAGCCACCAGCTCACAGCAGGCTCTTCCACTCGGCCTCTTCCTGAGCTGGACCTGAGACAGAGGTGAGCCAAAGAGGCCACCGGCCTTGCCTGCTTAGGAGCCACAGATGTCACTGTCCTGGTCTGCCCAGCCCCACAGGGAGGAAGTGCAGGTCACACACACACTGGGCAGGCTGAGTCAGCCTCTCTGCGTGAAGTGTTCCAAGCAAGTGAGCGTGCGTGGTGGCCCCAAGAGTCTCCGGAACACAGGCTGCAAGCAGGCTTTTGCCTACAGTCACTGCCACCTGCTGACACTTAGGTCTTGCTGAGTTGGGTCTCCTGCAACTTGCGTCAATCCAAAAGATTTGACCAGAAATTCTTTGCTTTGCTTCCCTCCCAGGGGTGGAGGCTGGTAGGTCGGGGGCTGGACTCAGTGACTTGCTGAAGGACCTGGTTCCCAGGTGTCCCAGTGAGTAGGGAGGTGGGGTGAGCCGAATTAGAGCCAGCCACAGAGTAAAGGGGTCAGGCTGCAGGGGAATCGGGAACAGCTGAGACGCCACCAAAGAGGTATCGGCCAGGTGGGGCGTGCCACTTTGAGGGAAGCCCTGGCCCAGCTGTCCCTCCCTGAGGAGGAAGGTGTGTGGTGACGGCATGCAAGCCTGGCAGCCTCTCCTCTCTGTGCGATTGGTCCTAGATCAATCTCTCGCCGTATAACCATAATGTCTAATTTTATCTTAGGAATGAGGACCTGAACCCAGGGCCTTGACATTGAGCTACGTCCGCAGACCTTTTCTATTTCTTATTTTGAGGCAGGGGTCTCATTAACTTGCTAAGTTCCCAGGCTGAGGTCAAACTCTCGATCCTCCTGCCTCATCCACTCAGAATGGGGGATTACAGGTATGAGCTCCACTCTGCCAATGCCGACTTTAAAAAAAAACTATAAGTCACATTGATTTTTTTTGTATACACAGTATATTGTGAAGTATCTAGAATAATATATAAAGAATAAGACAGAAGTCATGATTTAATCATAATCACAGTGACACCCAGAAACACATAGTCATATTTCTGGAACGCACACACAGAATGGGTGGCAAGGTGGCTCTAGCACCACTGACATCTGTGGTGTGTGGGTCTGCCGATGTACGAGAGCATTGAGGTGCCCCGGAGCCTGTGGCCATCACCAGGGGCACTAGTGTCCACCCGGAACCCCAGGGCAATCACCCATGGACGACTGCAGTGGTTGATGCATTGTGCTAACTTGAGGAGCCTAGAAGCTTCACTAGGTGACTCAGCATTCTGCCTTCTGGCGTGCAGAGGACCCGCACTTCATAGACGGTTAACTAAGGGACTCAGCAGGGACCCCGTGGGAGTCCGCACTGTGTGAACATCCTGAGCCTGTGTAGGAAGAGGGCACAGGTGGTGTACCTGCATCACTCCCCAGGATAGGCAGCCCACTTACAATCTAAGGGCAGGGCAGAGGCGTGCTGTCCCCTCCTTTCTGCCCTTGTGGCTCTGGCCATCCTCTGCTTTGCGCTGCTGCCCTCTGCCCGGGAGCCAGCCGATGGTGCCCTGGAACCTCCACATGCTGAGACTTTTGGGTGTCAGGTGGGGTGTCTCAGCTATGAGAGACAAATGATCGGGACAGAGCCAAAACCAGCAGGCGAGGCACAGGTGGAGCAAGAGGCACTGGTCTCGACTGCAGAACTGCCCCACGAAGGGCCCGCTAATCACAAAGGGGACATCGCAACTCCACAGAAGGCCCCACACCCAGGGGCCATAGGAACGCCCTGGCAGGACAAACCAGCATCCTGTGCCACCCCATAAGAAGTCATTGTGTGTCCTCTCAAAAAATGTGAAGGTCATACGAAGAAAGAAAGAAAGAAAGAAAGAAAGAAAGAAAGAAAGAAAGAAAGAAAGAAAGAAAGAAAGAAAGAAAGAAAGAAAGAGGAGGGAGGGAGAGAGGGAGGGAGGGAGGGAAAGGAGGGAGAGAGGGAGGGAGGGAGGGAAAGAAGGAGGGAGGGAGAAAGGGAGAGAGGGAGGGAGGGAGGCATGTCCCATCTGGAAGGTGATGAGGGAGACATGATAACTAAGCACACTGAGACCTGGTTCTGCGGGAAGGCGACACCCGCTCCTACTACACCATGAAATAGCTGAAATGAGAGCACTGATCCTAGGTTGAATGAAATTAGTGAATCCACGCAAATATCCTAGTTCTGATAACTGCCTCAGGCCTCCTTTATATGAAAATGGACTGCTACGGGACACTTACATACTTCAGGGTTTATGATCGAGGGCACGACTTCTATGAGTAATTCTCCAGGCATTCAGTACAATGAGCTTCTCTCTCTCTCTCTCTCTCTCTCTCTCTCTCTCTCTCTCTCTCTCTCTCTCTCTCACACACACACACACACACACACACACACACAGAATAATAAGGTAAATGGGGTAAAATACAAAGGGTTAGTACTTTACCTAGCAATTCTTCATTCTACTTTTATAAATGGGTTAAATTTGAAATTCTGCTTCAAAAAAAAAGTCACAGTACAAATGGTCACTCATGAACTGGGTCCAGGAATAACCTCCCTCCCGGAGAAGACTGGGCACGGCCTTGACAGCACGCTGTGGACACGCGAGGCCAGGTGTGGGCACTGCGGAGCACCTCAAGTCGGCCCGACCCAGCACCCCAGCACTTGGGATACAAAGCTGCAGCCGCAAAGCTGTTCTGTTTCCTCCCATATTAGCAAGTCATTTGTGCAGCGGTTCTCCAAGTCCGCTAGACCTGGACCTGAGGCTCTTTCTGGCAAGATGCTGCCTTTCCCACACGTTGCCTTGATGCATTCGTAAAGCTGCACAGTGTTAAATGTGCTCCGTCATTTCCCAGGCCGAGATGGCCAGTGCTGGCCCAGCCCAGAAGCGCAGGGCAGGAACACTGCTCTTCCTCTGGGCTACATGATGGGAGAAGAGGTGGAGGGGGACACACAGCAAGAGGTCTGTTCCTTTCTTCCAGGGACCCTCTCCTCCTTCCCCAGCAGGTCACCAGCAGCCCAAATCAACTGACTCTGTCTGTCTCAAGTAAAAAAGCGCCTGTCCTCACATAAAGCTGAGAGGGGTTTCCCAGTGCCCCCACAGGATGCAGCTGACGCAGCAGGCTCTTGGCCACACACAAGCCATAAGCCAGAGAACAGAACTGGTCCCTTCCAGGCTGGCAGGCTGATGACAGCTTTCCTTCTTCCCTAGTCACAGTGCATTCACCTAAACCAGGGGGAACAAAAGAATGTGTCCAAGAGAAAGCCTTGGGTCAGGGTTGGAATAGTAAAGGCCCCAACCCGAAGCCTGGGTGGACTGTTGTGAGACTGAGCGGCGCTGGGGTGGTGTGAGCCCAGCCGGGAGCAGGGGCACCTCCTCACCCACTGGAGGGTCCTGGCAGGGTGGAGGATGAGCGGGGGCCTGAAGCCAGAGGAGAGGGGCTGCAAAGTGCAAGCCAGTGCGCAGGCAGGAAGAGCGTCACTTCCTTAACACGGGAGGCCCGTGCAGAGTGGGTGCTCTTGAGGACGGAGGGAGCATGAGGAACCCGCCCAACAGCGATGGACATGTCATTCCAGATGCAGGAGCCGCATCAGCGCAGCGAGAGCTTGCCTAGGGCTGCTGGTGCTCAACATCGAGCTTCGCGGCTCTTGGTGCAGTTAAAAGAGGGAGAAGCTAGTACCAAGAGTGCTCCATAAAGATAAAGACTTTTCCCCCAGGGAAGAGCCCAGTTTGGGGACCCGATGTGGCTCAGGGGTACAGCTATCTCTCATGGGACCTGAGCTCCATTGCCAGCAGCCTGAAGGAGAAAACGAGACAATGATGGGTCTCACTCTACGGCTCTCTTCTTGGTTCTTGGTGTTCAAATATCCACTCTTTCATGACACTGTGGTAGCAGAAGACGGTAGTAGGCTTCTTGTTTCGTTTTGTTTTTCCAAGTCAGCTTTTTAAGGACTGAGACAATGTGAGTAGAACCCCACAGTCCCTGTCTGGGTTTAAATAAAAACAGGGCCGTGTGGTCACCTGTGTCTCTGCTGCTCTCCCGGGACGTGTGTCACAGGAAGCCAAAGGAGAGGAAGCGGTCACGGTGGCACAGCCTGGAAAGGGCACAGGCCAGCAAACTGTCCACCACGTGGGCCCGGGGCTCGGTAGCTGGGGCTCGGTCAGGCAGGCGAGAGAGTCAAGCTCAGCCAAGGAGCCAGTGAGAACCTCTCACTTCCCGGAGAAAACAGCAGGAGCTGGGATTTCTACTGGGGAGCTCAGGACCTCGGACAGCACCTTCAGGGCCCGTGCTAGGGAGCAGAGGGAGAGGTCCTGAGGTGTTCTTGCTTGCGTGGAGGCTCGGGCATTTGCTGTGAGCAGCAAGGGCCTCACACTCCGCGTCCCCAGTCGATGTGTCCTACATGAGCCGAGACCAAAATCTCAGCGACTACCTTAGTGGCCCAAGAATTATTCCAGAATAAAACAGTGCACTCTTCCCTTGGATCCACTCACCCTCACTTTGTCTTTGTTTTTAATATTTTTAGGGAAGGGTCTACAGGGTGTTCAGGGTCTCACGACTAGATCAGACTCATAAGGATCTGCCTGTTTACAGCCTCCCAAGAGCTGGGATTACAAGCTTGCAGCACCATGCCCAGTCTCAACTGTGTCTCAGCACGATGGGGCTGGCATGGTAGGCCCAGGGATCGAACCCCCGGGCCCCTGAGCCTGCCTGCAGGCGCTTTAATCTGCTGAGCTATTTGGCCTGTTCTCCTCCTCACTTTGAACAGGTGCAGTCCACCTTTCTTGCTGCTTTCTGCCGCAGATCCCCAGGTCCTCCATCATGAGGGTCGAACTTCAGTTGCACTGTTGTGGCTGTCCTGATGCCCTGAGCCAGTTTAGAACATCTCTGCTTGGGATCCTTTGGACCTTAGAGCCAGCGGCCCCACAGTGCCCGGGGTTGTACTAGTGTTTAGAGATTGCCTTTCTGTTCCTTGTCACGTGGCAGCAGCATCCACTGTAATTTTTGTCATGAACTTGTGACACCCAGAGCTGCTTCAGAAAGTGTCAGGAAGGATAGCTGTTTGTGCTCCACCCAGACCCGAGCCTGCCACCCCAGCCTGCTCACGCTCCTGCGGCAGCACCCCTGGCCTCCCTCGGGTGGCAGCTCCTGTGCCCGGCTGACCCCCGTGACTATGTGACCGTGTGGTCGGCAAAGGCACAGCCGAGGGAGGGCCAGCCGGCCAGCTGGGCCTCGGCAGCAAAGATGGCACAGGGCACGGTGGGCCTGCTCTGCTCAGAGGTGCAGGGAACTCCAACCCACACAGCTGGGCAGTCAGCTGTCCCCTGACCGTGGTCCCAACGGCTTTGCACCCTCTGCGGGCCACGCAGCCTTTCATCATGGGTCTCCTCCCCACCTGGGATCCGCACAACACCCCTGGTACCCTGTGGGACAAGTCTGGCTCCACCGTGTCACCCTTTCGTCAGTGTGGGTTTCCAGGCAACCTCACTGCTCTTCATCTTCCAGGTCCCTGGGGAAGAGCTCGAGGGCAAAGCCAACTGGGAGAGACGCACTGGTCACTTGGGCAGGTAACGGGCACCCAGCACGGCTGGGTTAGCCGCCAATCTGACAAGTGTGGCTACTGTCCCCAGGGCTTCAGCAGGGAGGGAGGGAGGGAGGGAGGGAGGTGGCCTGGAGTCCCAGGAAGGGAGGAGGAGCCCTTGAGTGCAGAAGCAGCCTGTTCTTTCTCTGGAGTTCTCGGGGTGTGAATTTGAAAAGAAAGCAAACCTTCATTTTTCTTTTGAAAAAGATCTACAATTAATTTGGAAAATAAAATAGTTTGTTTTATGCATCAGTCCAGGCACATTTTTTTTCTCTCAAATTAAATTCTAAAACCAGGTGGCTCTCTCTGATTCCAACCTTGTCATGTTCTTCCGTGTGTCATGAGAAGGCACAGTTACTATGGCAACCAGTCATTATTTTTCAGGAGCTGGCTAGATATTCTAACAACAGCCCCCAAATCCCCAAATCTCTCTAGCCTCCAGATAGCCTTAATTTATATCCTGTAGTGGCTTCTAATTTTTACAGTTCCTTCACTAAGCCCTCAGTTTGCCACTTCCCGCGTTCTCAGCAAAACACAACTTTGTCCCTAAATGAGCTTTGAGGAATAATTCACCAGTTGGTTGTTTTCTTTCTGCTGCTCATTTTCTAGGAGATGTGTAAGATGTTCTGACATCTCAGAATCTTGCTCTGTCGGCAGGGGGCAAGATGCATGTAGGGTTAATGATACCTACAACTGGTGTTTGTGAGTGTGTGCATGTCTGGGTGTGTATGTGCCCTGAAGTTTGAGAGTTGTAATATAAATTAAGGAAGAGAGGATTTATTGAATTCCCCTACCTTCAAGTGTCTGTTCAGGGCCACTGTCTTTTTAATGTACTTGGTACAGGGCCTCACTGCCCGGCCAGGACTTGCAGTGATCCTCCTGTTTTCAGCCTCCCTAGTGCTGGGACTACAGATGTGCACCACTATGCTGGTTCCCACAGGCTCAGTGCTCTTGGGGGCAGGGCTGGCGCGGCATGTGGCCCTGGGAATTGCACCGTGCTCCCTGTGCTTGCCTAAGCAGGCGCTTAGTCTGCCGAGCTATCTCACTGGCCTTCCAGGGCCACCATCACATTCACAGCCCAGTGCTGGAATTGTTGAAGAATTCAAGAGAAGCAGGCAACGCCTCCTGCCTTCAGCACAGGTCACCTCAGGTTGCAGAAGGAGACTGAAACGGAAGGTCGCAGGATGGAAGGGAGACAGCGGCGCGTGAGGTGCTGCCAGGGATGCGCTGAGCAGAGGTTACAGAGGCCTGAGGGAAAGGAGGAAGGAGGCAGCCTCTCCCAGAAAGGCCCAGGCCCTGGAGGAGGGTCTGTAGCTGTAGGCTTGGGAAGAATAAATCACAGAAGGGTGAGAGCTGGTCTACTTAGGGTGCTCTTTTTTCCAGTTTTGCTTTTCTAAAACAAGGTATTCGCATATGCTTGCAACAGACAGTAAATACATTCTCCACGGGAAGCCGATGCCCGCGGAGCTTATGCAAACTGCACCTGCAGGTTTTTGGCTCCCCTGTCCCTGCCCCACCCCGGATCTCGCATGCCCAAGGACCACTGGAGGTGTTTTGCCTGGTATGTGGCAATATCTAAATGGGGAGGGTTCCCACTGTCGCAGGGATTGTAGCCCTCTCCCTCCAGCCCCTGGGCTGGAGGACAGCAACATGGCCTTCAGGGTCATGTGGGGCTCCTTGAGAGGCAGCGGCCACTGCCAAGTGCAGCAGATGCACTGGAGTGTACCTGTGGGCACACAGGCCCATGGGACCATGCTGCAGGTGGATGCTAAAAGATCCTGCACAGGAAGAGAAATATAGGGCCTGGAACCCAGGAGGAGTGAGCTGGGGACGGCAGCCCCCTGTCTTACTCCCAGCATCTGGTTAGCGTGCCGGGGAATAGCGGCCACACAGGCAGCGAAGAATCCTAAGTCACAGTGCCGGTCTTGGGACCGAAGGCTGACTGTCGTGGGAAGACACAGAATGTAGCAGTTTCACTACCTTTTGTCAAAGAGGTTATTGTAAAACCTTTTTAGGGTTCGCTGTATGTTTCAGATTATATTCCCGGTGATAAAGGGAATCACTGTGTTCTGCACACCAGTGCTAGCAAAATTGAAGAAAAAACTGTACCATAATGATATATAGATATAGATATAGATATAGATATAGATATAGATATAGATTACAGTAAGCTTATTTACTTTGCAAAATCTACACATTGTGATTCTTGGGGGGCTCCATTGTTTTCCAGCCTCATGCTGGGACCTGCACCCAATTTACCCAGAGCTCCCCACTTACGTTGTTGCTCCAACTTAGTTGCTGTGCTGAAGGAGCACCTTAGGAGCAGCTTAGACCTGTGCTGAAGGCAGGAGGCGTTGCCCGCTTCTCTTGAATTCTTCAACAATTCCAGCACTGGGCTGTGCATGTGATGGTGGCCCTGGAAGGCCGCTGAGATAGCTCGGCAGACTAAGTTGGAGCAACTTAGTTGTTGTTGCCCCACCTTGTTACCCACTTAATCTGGAAGGACAGGGCCCCCCAGCCTCGGTCACGGAAACCCAGCGCAAGCCTGCCAAGGGACCAGTCCCCAAGGATGTCACAATCAGGCCTACCCATGCCAGCACCTGGGAAGGAAGCTGAGGAACCCCAGACCTCCTTGTTTTCTGCACCCCACAGTCCGTGATCCACCTGACACGTGCTCCTTTCTTCAAAAGGACTCTACCCCTCACGAAATCAAGCCACTCATTGCCACGAATCCCGCCTAGAGTCCGCCCCTCGCTTCAGACACGCCCACCCTGGGTCCCTTGCCACTTCAGGAAGCAGCTCTGAAGCCGTGCTCGCGTCTTCCTGGGCTGCCTTTGATGCCCTGGTACACTGAATCTGCTCAGGGGGATTTTGACACTGGGGGAGACCTGGAAGTCACACAGCGCCAGACTCAGTCCCTACGGGGATGCACCAAGGTGTCCTCACGGGCCTTCCTGTCTAGGGAGCTGCGCGGCGGCAGAGTGCGTCGCAGAACTTGTAGAACTACGTCAGAGAGCAGAAGAGCAGTGAGGCAAACGCTTGCAAAGCGAGGGACAATGTTTGGGGTTGGATTCATGGCGTGTCCTTTACCGCACTAATATTTTCTTTAAAATTTTAAATATTCACTGTTGTTTTTATCACACCTTATATTTGTATGTTCTATTTATCAATTAATTAAATTGTTTGGTATTTCAAAAATATATTTCTATGTGCTAATTGTTCTGCTGTATGTCAGACATGCTCTAGGGAATTTATCTGAAGCGACAATTCCCGGGTGTTGCCCATAAGAAATTTCAACTCTATTAGAAACTTCTCAGTCGCTTTTGACAGTGGCCTTATCAGCTTGTTCTGTGAACAGTGCATGTGCGCCAGCCTTTTTCCACATCAGAAAGAGTCTGAGTCCTTTCAAATTTTGCTTTACACTGC
>PVJA010052536.1:0-12354 GCA_004027025.1 Myocastor coypus
TGTGTGTGTTTGCATGCTAAGCAAGTGTTCGATCAGTGAAATAAATCCCAGCCTGTGGTCACCATCTTAGGGTCAATCACTGCTCTGCATATGCCTACATGAGCAGCCATGGAACCATACCTATGTTCCCAGACTCCTTCAATTTTTTTGAAGCAAGAATATTTGATTATCTCCTCAGGCAAACTAGCTTATGCAATGTCTTCAGGGGTCTGGTACTGTCTCCTTTTCTTTCTAATTTTGCTAGTAGCAGAAATAGTCTTTGGTCAGAAGTGATTATTGGATCTGGCTACATTGTCCACATTGATCATTCAGAGAAGAAATCCCCAAATTTTATTATCATATCTCACCTAGTATATTGATAAAGAATGGCAAGCACTACTAAAAAATCCCCAGATGAAGTTAGGGTATTTTCCCTTCAAAACAAATTCCATGTTTGGATACAACTAGAGATTTGGGTCCTTCATTTCTACTCTTAATGTAGACTTGACCATTAGTCTACTTAAAAATCTTGCCATGAATCAAAACAGAATACTTTTTAAAGCCTTTATGCACTTAATGTAATATTTGCTTGTTTGGTTCAAAGAACAAACAACCTTAGAATTTTTTTCCCTTGATCATTTTGGTTACATTCATAGAGCTTATAAAAACAAAAGAGACAAAATACAAATTTCCTGCTGCTAGAACATACAATTTTGTCTAATGGTAATAATGCATATGACTGAATTATTAATATTTTTGGCATGAATCTAAAAGAGTCAACAAAATTCCTGGGCCTAAGGTTCCATTGTATGTGTACAAATGGCTTTACCACAGAGAACAAGAATACAACTCTCTATACATTCAAATAAAACCATCAATTTCTTCCCTATGTTCCATCAAAAGTATCCTGCTCTAGAAGTTTTTACTAATTATACCCTATTCCTCTCACCAGAGATACTGAGATGACATCCACTTTATACATAGTCAGGAAAGTGGACTGAGCCCTGTGGCATCTACCCAGCTGCCTGTAGAGAGTGTGTGAGGATGCGGAACATAATGAGAAAAGAGCAAGCTTCTCCCCAAGCTGTCCCCAAGTTGCTTCTTACTTCTTGGCTCTCATTCTATATGCTGCCTCTCTTACTGAAAACTTCAAAATGTGTCTAGTTAACTGAATTTTAGTCTTTCTTTCATGCATCTCTCCATTATAAAACATGATATTCATTCTACTATAATTATTTATGTGTCTCAACCTGTAGTTAGTTCTCCATCCTACCCTACATACTGAACCCCTCATGAGCAAGGCCTAGGCCTTTTATAAATGCTGTGTCGCCCCTATTTGCATAATTTGATGCAATACATAGTAGGTATACAACAAATACCTGTTTAATAAATTGATAAATAAAAATCTCTTTTCTTGTAGCCTTTAAGGTCTTTGGAAACAAATAGGAGACTTAACAGTTTGCAAAACTATGTATTGATAAGCACAAAATATTATTTATAGTCTGTGAAGAATGAAACACTTGTCTGTAATGTAATTTCCTTTAAGATAACCTTGAGGCATATGGAGAAAACAAACCTACAGATTGTTATTTCCAAAATGTGTATTTATGCCTTGTAATTTTCTTGACTGAAATGGAAATTTAAGCCATTACGATAAAACTGAAGACATTCTTGTCTGTGGATAGATCAATTCCTCAGAAAACAATCATTTGAATATGCCTGCCTTTAAGTCTGAGGCATGTATGAGGGGGTCCTCACTAGTACAGTCAGTCTCTGAACTCAGATGTCTGCTTTTTGCTTCCAGAATTCATCCCACAGGCATTTGGAATGCCTCTGTCCCAAGTCATTGCCAATGACAGAGCCTATAAACTGAAGCAGGACTTGCAGAGGGATGAGCAGAAGGATGCATCTGATTTTGTGGCTTCTCTCCTGCCATTTGGAAATAAAAGACAAAACAAAGAACTCTCAAGCAGTAACTCATCTCTCAGCTCCACCTCAGAAACGCCAAATGAGTCCACTTCTCCCAACACTCCAGAGCCTGCACCTCGGGTTAGGAGAAGGGTGAGTTGTCCAGGATTGGATCTGATACTGATGCTAGGAAATTTGATGAAGTCAAGTTGTTCTTTGAGCATTTCATCATGAGGAAACTGGGTATGTAGTCTATGTTCATTCCATTTGCACTTGGGAAAATTTGAACTTGATGTATGGCAGCTTAAACAGCTTGAGACAAGTTGAGGAAAGAGATGTCCTCTGTCTTCTCTTAAAGCCGTTGGGTTTCCCCCTATGGTTATCCCTATATCCTGTGGCATCCTGAACACTCTGCTCTATTGACACTGACACTGGTCTGCCATCTCCTGCTGTCTTGCTAGATTTTCTACCAGATGTTAAAGCTTGAGGGAAGGGTATGATAATTTTAATTCTTTGTCACCAGTCTGAAAACAAGACTATTCAATCGTGTTGGTTGTAGGCTTTTATAAGAAATGAGACTTTCCCTTATCATTGGAACATGTTCTTCCTGAACCTGAACCACAAGCTACTATATGTAGTGTCTTTCAAATAAAGCCTAGTGATATGACACCAATTATCAAATGAGTACTATGTTCTAGGCACTGTGCTATTTGACATTTCAAATGTGAATCTTGAAAAATTGAGGTTTGGCACATTGACTGGTGATTGGCTGAGTGAATTATGTGCCTCTATCTCTAAAACATCCTGGGTCACTGGAAGTGTTCTCCCCTCCCTCGGGCCTGGAGATCCTAAATCTTTGCTCCCTTCAGCCACTCCAAGAGTGCCTTAATTGAAACTGCTGATACATCCCACCCACAACTTATCTTTCACAATCACCCAGCTACATCCAGAACTGCAAGGTAAAGCAAGGTTTGGAGCCCTGCTTTCCTTTATGGTATTGACTATATTTAAAAATAAATGACAAAATTATGAAATACTTGAGTTTGCACAGTTTGTTCTCTTTAAACCTATCATCTTTCAGATAGTGTATAAACGCACATGACAATGAAATTCTAAGTTTCAACTTTCTTTGCTTCTAATGCTAGGTGATGGACTTCCCAAATGACTGTCCTTTCTAAATGCCCTGCTAACTTCTCACTGTATACTTCATCCCAGATGGGTGGCTATAGCATACACAGTTACCAATTCTAGCACTGCTAACCAACTTTCTATCTCCCAGTGCATCTCCCTAAGAGGGCTTTTTATGATAGCCACAGGCTCCTAGCAGGTCTCAATAGGAGGTTTACAATGTCTCCTCCCTCCCCTTCCAAGAGACTGTCTTTAGTCTGATATTCCTGACACTCAGTGTATAAATACCCAATTCCCTCACTCCCTCAGAGGGCGAGTTCTGAGGTACATGATCTCTGTGTCGTGGAGTTCCCTTGGGACACTGAATTCCAGCTGTCTACCATGCTGACAGGCTGCATGATGGTCTCTTCACTGGCTTTCCTCCTTTCCCTATCTCATTGCAGTGATGCCCGCACAGGTCATTTCTGGATCACCTTTCTAATAAAGCACTTTGTGTTGCTTCTGTTGCTTCCTATCCTTAAAATCTACTTAGAGTCATAGTTGAGACTAGTTTTTATTTTTGTTCTCACAAGACTTCAAACTTTACCTCATTCACTGAGTATGTGATTTTTTTTTTTCTGTTTTCAAGAAATGAAGTGGTTGAGACAAAATATTTTAATTATATGTTTGCCATCTTTGTCTTCCACTTGGAAAATTGTGTCTATTGTTAAAATTGCTACTGCCAATACCTTGTCCTATGTTTTAGAAATCTGACTTTTTCAAAAAAGATTTATTTTTCCCTTTGTTGGATACAAACAACTCAAATAATTAGATCAAGCAATATTATTGGAAGAGTGATACTTATGGGGCAAAAGCATTTCTAGGGCAGGGTCGGGAGGCAGCTGTTTTCTTTGTGTCCTCATGGTCAGATCTCGGTGTCATTTTACAGGGTGCCATGTCAGTGGATTCTATCACTGATCTGGATGACAACCAGTCTCGACTGCTAGAAGCATTACAGCTCTCCTTGCCTGCTGAGGCACAAAACAAAAAAGAAAAAGCCAGAGATAAAAAACTCAGTCTGAATCCTATTTACAGACAGGTCCCCAGACTGGTGGACAGCTGCTGTCAACATCTGGAAAAGCATGGTAAGTAGATTGCGTCTCAGCTATCGAGTCCAGAATCGTTCATATAAGCACCAAGTTGACTTCTGTGTTTCTTTGATAAGGTTTAGGCCTAACATTTCCTTCGTGAAGAAACTACAGATATGAATGCTTGCTTAAGAGATTTCTCAGCTCAGCAAGATTGTTGGAGGGTAGAGAATCAATTTGATGGTATTTGGATTGCTCAGCCCCACAAGGGTCCTCAGAAATAACCCTGGCCAAGCAGTTTACAAAAGATTTGGTTCTGTTGGGTTGGATCTGTGCCCAGGGCATCCTTCAAACAGACCAGAGTCACTTATGCATATATGTGTATATATATATATATTGAGCTTACATGTAGTATTTCCTTTAAAAATAAGAGTTTTGCTTCTTTTAAAAAGAACTTGAAAATCACTGTTTAATGAATACAAATGTTACATAATTCTTACAATACTTTTATATTTGACTATTTTTAGTTTTATGGAAGATATCTGCTTAAATATTTCCATGGCTATCCCTTTGCAACTCTGTTCTAGTTAACATGGTAACTTTAAAGTGATGGGCAGTACTTCACATTTTTTTAAATTAGATTTTTGACTCACAAACTGCCATGTTTACACTCTAAATTTGTTTGTTACAGTGCTAGTGTGCATATTATGGCCATGGAAAGAATTTTTCAAATGGTTCCTTACTCTAAAAAGAATATACTGCACTGTGGAGGTAGCTCTGTGGCACAAGTGCCTGACTGCCAAGTGCAAGTTCATGAGTTTGATCCCCAGTCTCGCAAAAAAAAAAAAAAAAAAAAAAAAAGAATATACTTATTGTAATTTTAAGAGTCAAAAAACTGAAAGAAAAATCTGAGCCTACCATGCAGACATGATTACTGTTAATATTTCCATCTATATCTGTAATAAAAACAAGACTTTATAAAAATGTTAGATTTCTCTAAATTTCTTACCCAGCATATTATATATGCAAAACAATATGTAATGGAGTGGCTTAATCAAATTAATATATTTTAGGGACTGAGGAGATAGCACAGTGGAATAACTGTTTCCCTGGCTAGCACAAGGTACTGAGTTTCATCCCAGGTACAGCCAAAAAAAAAAAAAGTGTCAGTACTTGGGCTGGCGAGATGGTTCAGCGGTCTTTTGATCCCAGCACCACATGCTGCACCAGCCCCACCCCCAGGGCAGGCTGAGCCGGCCATAGTGTAGATTCTTTCATTTTCTTTATGTTATTTTTCACATAAGTATGCTTTATTTATATCCCTTGAACTCTCTCCCTTTCCCTCTCTCCCTTTCTTTTCCTTCACTCTATTGCATATATAGGTTTGCACCTAAATGTTCTTCAGAAGCTGGATTCTTTTCCAGGTTTCCATGACATTTTGTCCAGATGGCTCTAGAAAAATTAAAACAACATTCAACTTCAAGCAAATATTCTAGCATTGGTTGCTTTAAGCCAGTGGAAAAGAGCAACCTTCAGAAGCATTTCTTTCATAAGACTTTGCTAGGTTGTGCAATGGTAAACAGAGGACAGAAATCACTTTAGTCTTACAAACATTTGTCATTGATTTTTTTCTACCCCTTCTAATATTGGCCTCATCTATATTTTGGACCCAATACTTCCTAATTCAAATCCTTTCTATATTGTTATGTCAAAACTCCTTAAATATCCTCAATTGCCAACATTTTCCATTTCTAAAAAAATATTTCTATTTCTAAGAACCACAAAAAATACCTGTATAACAAGAGAGTCAAATTATATGAAGCCTCTGGGATTTAGGCTCGTTTTTGGGTGGGGCTGATGGCTTATTGTGCCTGCCCTCATTTCTTGAAGTTCTTCAGCCTGACGCTGAGGTGCGTTTGGGTCCGGTTTCCATTTTAGTTTCTGATAAAAAGGAAGAAAGGTGATCACATCGATTTCTGGGACAGGACACAGCAAAGTCTCATTTCTTTCCTCAGATTGCTACCTTTTCAGTGTCTACCTGTTTTTTAAGTGACTGTCTGAAGTCACAATTAGAGAATGCCAAGACTGTATCTTGTCTTTGAGGAAAATCACTGCAGAGCTATGTCAGAAAAAGACATTAGCCATCTGAAGATCCTCATTTGTTCTCCCTTAAAAGAAATTTTAAAACCTTAAAATAGAGGAGTTTATAAACAGTTGAAGCAAGAATGAATTATATCAACATCTAGTTATTAATAGTTATTTTAAGTGATAGTTATACTGAATTGGAAATGTACAATAATTTATGAAGTTGTATCATAGAATCGGACATTTCTGAGTGGAAATTCAGCCAAACAAGTATCCTCACTCGTACAGAAAATTCGCCGTTTGAGATCTCACTTCTGTAGAAATTTCAAATACTCAAAAACTATCTTAGAATAAGAAAGTGAGTAGCTAAATTAGAAATTGCTCAGAACTTTCCAGTTTGCCTGTAAGAGATTCACTTATTTTTTGGTGTATACTACTGTATATCAGGTAATAGTCTAAGTATGCTACATGCATTAGTTAACTGGAGTTTTGCACAACATTTAAAATGATGTGTCTTATGCTTATTTTAAAATAAAGAAACATAACGATGCATTTTATTCCAAATAGTGTAATTTTCTTGTTGTTGATTTTCCAGCAGATAGAAGCAATTAGTTAGTTTGAGGATCAACCTCAATGATGAGATACACAAATCAATGCCAGTAACAAGGAGACAGAAATCCTTTGAAAACAAAATGCCACCAACTACAAAAGGCAAATATGTGCTCTAATTCACATCAGCAGTGACCGGCTCCTCATTGCAATTCTCTGGAATTATTCTGGAAATTCAGAATAACACGTTTAAGATATAGTACTGATAAAGGGATATCTACTCATATGATCTTTTCTAATTAACCCTCCTGGAAAAACAACAAGAATTGTTACTAAGGCAATACTATAAGACAAGCATGCATTAATCTATTAACAATATAAAAGCAATAATTAGCTACCTGATATAATAAAACAATTCATATGAGTATCAGAAATATATACCCAGAATGTCTGTAATAGTATGCAAAATACTATTTAAACAAATTGATGCTTACTCTGGTTTTGGACAGAAAAGTTTGATGTTGCAAAGATTTCAACTGTTCAAATAAATTATAGATTGCACTATTCAGATTTTGCGCGTGGCAGATGAAAGGAACCCAGATAAAACAAGATGGATCAAAATGCCCTCTTCCTAGAGAAGAAGTCCTTATTCATATAATGGGGATCTGGCCTCGTCAGGCACAACTGAATCCAAGAGTCAGATGTTGCCATGAGCACTGTCTTTTTGCTGGCTTCACTCTCAGACCAGTGTCTTCATGTGGCTTCAAATGGCTCTTGACAGCTCCAACCTGGTATTATTCTCATAACTGCTTATCCAAAATTAAGGGAAAATGAGCTGTTACTGATAAAATAAATGGAGATGCAGCACATTAGTTTTGATGGTTAATGGCTCCAGAGTAAAAAGCAGTAATTTGGACATCCTGAACCCCACAAGGAAATATACAGTACCTCTTGCATTCTTACCTTCGCAAACCACAGAAAACTCTGGCTTTAACTTTCAGTTTATAGAAAATAAGGGGAGAAAAGAATATGTAAATGACACCATTTAGTGTCAAAAGACCAGGTAGTGGGAAGATGGAAAGTGAGAAGTTAGCACTTTTTTTTTCCTATACTGAGGACCAAAGCCAAGGACTTCACACTGGCCTACATTCCTAGATGTTTGTGAAGTTTTATTCTGAGACAAGGTCTCAGTAAGTGCTCATGCTGGATTGAATTTTTGATCCTCCTACACGGTATTTCTTCATCTAATAAACTACTGTTTAGGAGAAAAAATAGAATGAAGGGAGAAATATAGATTAAGAGACTAAAAGGCACGTTGATTGCACCATATTTTGTGGACGTTGACTAGAGATTTAATACTGTTGGAGAACTAGAAAACTTCTAATGTGTGATAGTGATGCTTTTTGTTTTTAAAGAGATCTAATTTGTTAGAGCACTATTAATGTTATAGGTTTGGAAAATTCATTTTTCATATTCAGTAACCCCATAATATCATATCTAGAGTATTATGCTATGACAATGAAAAATATAATAAAAGGTGTCTACACAGAATTAATTAGAGTAGAGCCATGTATAATAGCAAAACAAGCTTGTGTTTGGAAAGATTGATATTCCATTCAGAGAGGAATGTGGAAGAAATTGTGGTCATTCATATAGCAGATTATTTTGCATCCATTTTCAAAGAAAATGACAGAAAATTGTTACAGACATACAAATTATTATGGCCTAATATCAAAATAAGGCAGTAGCATTCTCCCTGTTAATAAACAGATCGATAGAAATATGGTGTGATCTCAAGGCAATATATAGTTTTACATGGATAGAAGGCTGAGTAAATAAAAATTTTAAATGACTACACATCAACTATTTTTTACAGTATTTTTACATGTTTATTTATTTTATAGATATTCATTAAAAGGTATATTTTAATTATGATTAGACAAATTAGAAACATTTTAAAATTAATGAACAGCTAAATTCCCTGAGTCATTTTTAATTGCTTCAAATAATTAAAAACTATTAAAATATCTTATTCTGTATGAAGAAGTGAAAAGAAATAATATGACTGAAATTTTTTCATAGAAACGTTTAATGAAATATTTTCGGTGCTCACAGAACTAACATTTAGGTATGTAGAGATCGTTAATAGCATGGAATGAAGAAGGAATACCATACGCTGTTGGTTGCTATTGCTGTGCACAGCAGTTCTGTGATGGCGCACTGCTCTACTTCTATTCTGATTTCTTCTGGAATCTCAAGCAAAAAACAAGACTGTTGATTTTGTTTGCTTATTTTCAGGCCTCCAGACAGTGGGGATATTCCGAGTTGGCAGCTCAAAAAAGAGAGTGAGACAAGTAAGTGCAAAATGAAGATTATAGTGTCCATTTCACTTGATGCTTAATTAAATTACCGTGTGCAGACTAGGTTTATGCAAATTCCTCTCAAAACAGCTTTACCCTCCAACTGATTATAGTACAATGAACTGCCAGGATGCGAAACAGCACAACTCAGAAGTTCTGCAAAGTTGTTGCAGAGTTAGGATCAAACAGTTGAGCAAAAAGATCTGAATGAGTGTCTTAGTCACTTTTTACTCATTGCTGGGACAAATACCCAACACTCAAAATGAAGGGAGGAAAGGTTTATTTAGCTCACAGTTCGTGGAGGTTTCAGTCCATATTAGGTTGGCCAAAGGCTGAGTGGAACAGAGCAGAGAGCATCAAGTTCATGGTGGTGGAACAGCAACAATATGGTGACAGAGGCAGCCAACGAAACATGGCGGCAGAGCAACAGCTCTAGTCGGTCTCTCTGTCTCTCTGTCTCTCTTTATATTCCTATCAGGCTCTCTGCCATAGGATATCCACCCTAGACCACACCCATAGTCCCAACCCTACTCAGACCGATAATCCCATCAGTACTAAAGCACATAATCCCAGTGAGTCATGAGTCAAGTCTCAATCTATACAAGTCCCCACCCAATGAATACATGAGGCTTTGGGGGGACAACTAGACATAAACCATAACAGTGGGTCTGTGCCATTCTCAGCCAAAACATATCGCTTTTATAAACAAACAATTTACTAAGTCTGTGAAAGAAAGAAATTTGAAGAGTGCCTTATCAGTAAGTTACAATAAATGGAAAATCACTGCATAGCCCCATTTTGACAAAAGTTTGATACAATAAAATTCCACTAACATTCTCCCCACATAAAGCATGAAGTTTAGCCCCTTTACTTTCTTTTTTAAATTAATTTTCTTCATATACCTCCAATATATATATAGATAATGACAACATTCATTGTATGGAATTTGTCCCTGCACATGATACATCCTCACTATTCCTTTCTCCCCCATTCCCTTGTCCTCTTCAACTCTTCTTCCTTCCCCATTTACAAATGCTTTATTTCCACTTTTCTTGCTTCTATTCTGTTTTTCTATTTTCTCTTCCTTCTCTCCCCTCATTTGTTCCCTTTCTCATTTCAACAATTTTTCCTGCTTCCCAATATGTATCACCCATTTCATTTCATATTTACACTTGGAGTTTCTCACATGAGAGAAACAATGCAGTATTTACCCATGTGTGTCCAATTTATTTCACTCAAAAGTATGGTCTTCAGCTGCACCGGCTCACCTAAAAATGTCTCCAATTTATCATTTTTATGGAAGACTGCTATATTTGCAAGCTATTATTCATCCATTCGTGGGCATCCGGACTGTTTAAAAGACTTAAGTATTACAACTTGTGCTTTTATAAACATGGGTATGCATATATTGCTGCAGTATGATACTTGTATCTCTTTCAGGAAGATACCAAGAAGAGGAATAGCTGGGTCAAATAGTGCCTGTAGTTTAATTTGTCAAAGTGTCTCCATACTGATTTCCATACTGACTGCACCAATTTACACTCCCAATAGGAGAGAAGGATTATTTTTGCCTCATAGCCTCACCATACACATGTATTTCTCAAAAATAAACAATTTGTAAGTTTCTATAGGGCTACTGATCCCCAATTCAATTTTTATGAGATGAATATAGTCTCTGATTTTGTTACACACAGTGCTCTTACAAAAGTTTAATATTAGACCATTAAGCACAGGTCTGTCTGTTCAAACGGGTGTTGGTACTCATGAAGACTTCACAAAAGACAAATCATCCTCTAAAAAGAAGTCATTTCTTGGTCAAAGAAAATTAAAATTCTGTTTTCACCCTGTTGCTCTTAACAAAAGTACATAAGGGATTCAGTGATTCAAAAATAAAGCCAAGTGAAAATAAATTTTAGTCTGATGAAACTGAAGAAATTATATTTGTTCATATTAATTTAAAATAATTTAAATCAATGTTCCCTCATGTATCTCTTTTGTTAAGATAAAGGGTACTTTACAAAGAAAAGTGAATAGATAGATAGATAGATAGATAGATAGATAGATAGATAGATAGATAGATATATGCCAGCTCAGCCTGACCTGCAGTTGCCTAAGCTTGCCTAAGCAAGCTCTTCAGAGCACTGAGTCATCTTGCTGGCCCCTCTGGTTGGTTTTTAATCTAAAAGCTCACATAAGAAACTATTAAATATTTAACATTTAACAGTTTTCAGTAGGACTTGCAAGAAGGAAGCTAGTTCACCAACATGTTGTAGGCCCATATTCGTTCAATATTATGGAGTATTTTCACAAATGTCATCTTACGGAATCTCTCCAGCAGCTATGTACCTAGCTGCCATCACTCCCTGCTTTCAAGGCTTAGAGAAATTTGGAAAGTGGATTCCAGATCACACAATGTAACTAGTCACTCTGACTTAATAACCAAAGCTCTTTCCACAGTCCATTTTTCTTCATGTGTGTCTGCTCAGAAAAGAAACATGGAGGGCCTGAGTAATCCCAGTTGGAGTGGCACTGTTGGAAGGTCTCTTCATTCTGGCTGCCTGACCCATGTTCATGCCAAGTTGGCTGAAGTCAGTGAGCATTTCAGGGCAACAACAGGGATTCTAGTCAGGTGGGAAGATGGAAAGTGTGAAAACATGTTCATCATTTATGTCTGTATCCACCAAAGGGAAATCTTTGAATGGACATTATTTGAGGCTTACCTAATAAGTATATCATTGGTGGTTAATAAGAGTTAACTTCTGAATATGACATATTCTAATGCACTGACCGTATTTGTTGTGTCACTTTGTAGCACCCTGTATTTTTATTCAGGAACACTTTGTAGGATTACTTGAATATCATGTCACCTTCTACTAGTCTGAGAGATAGAGGAGGATAAGGACTTTAACTTCACTGTTTGCATTCACCAGTGTTCCTTAAGGGGCTATAGTAAAGGTTGGTAAACAGAGAAAAGTCAGCAAATCCTTGTTGAGTAATGGCTCAACAAATGAACTATTATATCAGTTTATGGCATAGTGTAGACTTCTAGCACAAAGAGCAATGGATAAGAATAGTTGAAAACAAAGAAGAAGAAGAAGAAGAAGAAGAAGAAGAAGAAGAAGAAGAAGAAGAAGAAGAAGAAGAAGAAGAAGAAGAAGAAGAAGAAGAAGAAGAAGAAGAAGAAGAAGAAGAAGAAGAAGAAGAAGAAGAAGAAGAAGAAGAAGAAGAAGAAGAAGAAGAAGAAGAAGAAGAAGAAGAAGAAGAAGAAGAAGAAGAAG
>PVJA010052537.1:0-12352 GCA_004027025.1 Myocastor coypus
AAAAAGCCAGAAAATGGTGGGGGAGAAAAATATAAGACCTAGGGGGCTGGTGAGATAGCTCAGTGGTCTAAAGCGTCTTCTTAAGCAGGCTTAGGCAACCACAAGGACCACGCGATTCAATCCCCAGCACCACATGCTGCGCCAGCGCCTCCCCCAGAGCAGGCTGAGCCGGCCATAACATAAAAAAAAAGAGAAAAAAGGAAAAGTATAAGACCTAACAATAATATACGTTGTATCAAGTACTGGAAATGTACTACTGACATGTTTCAAAACTCACATAGTTATTTCTTATTAAATGCAATTTAAAAGATTTTTAAAAGGCCTAAACCTCAGTTATGTACATATTTGACTTGGATTATTTCCCTGCTTATTTTAAGTTTTGTTTATTGTGTTGGGGATTGAGCCCCTAGGGTTTTGAACTAGGCTATACCCACATCCCCTTTTTTATTTTGAGATAGGCTCTTGCTAAACTGCTTGGGTTGGCCTTGAATTTGTGATTCTTCTGCCTCAGCCTCCTGAATGCTAGGATTCTGGGCAAGGGCCACCAAGCTAGGCAAAGCGTTATTTTTACAAATATTTATCATAGCTGTTTTGATCTCTTGATAAAGGGTCTGGTTATAATTCAGGTTGACCTTAAACTAAGAGCAACTCTCCTTCATCCCCAGTGTTGGTATTATAGATATGTTCCACCATGCCCTAATTTATGCCCCATTTTATTTATTTATTTATTTTGTCTTTTTGAGACAGGGTCTCACTATGCAGTTCAGGCTGGCCTTGAGCTCACTTTTGTAGCTCAGGCTGGTCTTGAACTCGCACTGATCCTCTTACCTTAGCCTCCCCGAGTGCTGGGATTACAGGCGTGCGCCACCACACCCGGCTTATAACCCATTTTAAATGGAAAATCTGTAAGATTGTTTTGGCTACACTTGTATTAACGTACACTTGAAACTTTTTCTTTCTGCACTTTTTTCAGTTTTTGCTTTCTAAATTATTTACCTCTAATAAGACTATGCCTATAGTAGAAAATAAGAACTAGTCAGAATGTTTCCCTAGAGTACCAAATCTATCAAAAAAGTCTGGTTCCTTCAGATTGATTTGTTTTATATACACACTGTATTAAGGCTAGAATAATTCTACTCTTGCCTATAAGCATAAACAGGTGGAGTTACAGCTCAGTGGTAAAGCAGTTGTATAGTATGTATGCATCCCAATAGAAAAGCATACTTATTGGATGAGAGATTGACACATGATTAGAATTTCTGTTTTAGATATTTCTGTGTCTTTGATTATGGTGATTTTTTTCCCCTATGTTGACAGATAATGAAGGAAGAAAGCACAGGAGTCGGAGCAGAAGCAAAGAGGTAATTAATACTTTGTGTGAATAGGTACTTTAAAATACTTATGAGGTATCTGGTAGAAATGTTTGTGTGAATGTGATATTTCACGGTAAGTACCAAAACTTGAAATTTAAAAGGTTAATTGGGTTATAAAATAAGCATGATTTGGATTCATCAATTTTCAAGAAGTCTTAATTTGAGTATCTTCAAAACCTATTAATTTTATTACTTTGTGAAACTATGGACAATAAAAATTTCATATGAAGAATATAATTGGTTTTTTTAGGCCTGTCACACAGAGCTTCCATTAATATCTGAGGTCCCGAGTCTCCTTACACCTGACAACTGCTCAGGATTTTTAAATAGCAGCCATCTGTAAGTAGCAGTACCCTAGATATCTGCGCTACTTTTTCATCATGGAAGATAACAATAGCTCTCTTTTCTTTAGTAAAACTAGGTTGATTTTTCTAATAGTGATTTATTTTGAAATAAAAGTATGATGAGGGACAGCTGAAAAGGTGGCAGAGACACTAAAACGTGAGCGAGGGGAAAAAGAAAAAAAAGTAGCTGTAATGCACAGGAGTTAACTTGCTTGCCCACTTGAGAAGATGAGGAATAAGCCATGAAGGAAGAGCAGAAATAGCCAGAAAGGGAGGAGAGGAGGCTTATGGGGGCTGGGCAAGGGACTCCTAAAACAAATGTGGGCAGGGACTTCACCTCTTTCCCTAATGGAAGCTCTGTTAAATTTTTAATTTAGGAGAATTTTTGTGAAAATGAATATTTTGTTTAGTTCACATGATAACATTTCTATAATAAATCATACTCAGCGTGCTAATGCGCGAAGAGACTGAACAGAAGACGCTGCAGACTCAGATAGCAAAATAATAAGCCTACTTCATGATAAGGTAACTATTAGTCATTCAAACTCCTATTTCCCTTAAATATATCTTAAATCAGTTAAGGGTTTTAATGTTTTTTTTTTTTTTAATTAATAATGCTATGTTTGGAAAAGTACTTTGAGATAAATTCTAAAATAAAACCTTTGAAAACTTTTTAGCCACTTAAAGATTTTTCCAGTTTGCCATTACATGGCAAAATCAAGGACATTTTCTTTTCTAAGGTCATTAATAGAGAACTGGCAATGAAACTAAAATTTTAACTTGTGTCTCCAGGTCTCTTTATTCTCTACAAAGTAAGAAATATTTTCAGATGTATCATCATGCATGTTTAAAATGATTAGCTAAGTTTTGTTCTTCAAAGAAAGCAAAATGCTTTGATGGATTTTGGGAAACATAAATGTCACATTATGCTGGAGAAGTGGTGGCCTGGGTATCGGAAGAATGTGGGATCCAAGTTTAGTTCAACTCCTGTGTGGCTTGTGAGTTTAGATCTTAGCGGGACCTAAAGAAAGGGGAATAAATGAGAGGATATGAATTCCCAGCTTTAAAATTTAGTGATCCTGCTCTACTGCAAGATGCCTTTAACAGATTATGATGTAGAATAATTTAGTACTTCCTACTTGGGTATTTGAGTGGTAGGATGTCAATACGATCAACCATTTATTAACTTTGTCAGAATATATATATAATAAAAGCCCGGTGTGGTTTTAGAGGAAGATGTTTCTTTTTTTGAGACAGGGTCCCACTGCAGTTCAGGCTGGCCTTAAGCTCACTTTGTGACCCAATCTACTCTCAAACTCATAACAGTCCTCTTGGCTTGGCCTCCCAAGTGCTAGGATTACAGGCTTGCACCACTATGCCTGACTCAAAGCCTTGGTTTTAATCCTTCAGATTATAGGATAAATGTTTTATGTGATGGAATGGTGATTGAACATGTTGCTATAGATCGATTTTATGAAAATTATAGATAGTTGCTCTTTTATACCCTAGGCACAGGAAATAAAAATCTAAGCCTGTTAGGAATAAATATTGCAAGATGATATTTAGACGTGGGATCAAATTGAAGGCCTGTCCTGTAGGAAAACTGTTGGGCAGTCCACCTATTTTACTATTTTGGTTTTTGGTACGGGAATCAAACTCTGGGCCTCGCGCTTGCTAGGCGGGCACTACATCCCCAGCTCCAGTCCACTTATTAAAGAGACACTAACTCTGTGATACGAAGTTACAGAAAATTACCTTTCTTTTAAATAAGTTTCAATGGCTAATAAAATATACTTAGGTACTTAATTTTAAATGCTTTTTAATGTATTTGTCTTACTTGTACTGTTTTATAGTTAAGATTACATATTTTAGACTTAGAAATTGATGTATATACATGGCCTGTATTGTTTTAGATAGTATAGGGAGTTCTTTGGTATAATGATTTTTTCAGTATTTTACTTCTGAAAATCATTTTTATTGTGATTCTATGTGGGGGAATTCCATTTGGGTGCTTTATAAAGACTAAAATTAGAAAAAATATCTGCAGCATTTGGGTGGTGTGAAACTAGATTTTATTGTGTTTTTTTTGTTGTTGTTTTGTTTTGTTTTGCAACACACTCCTAAGGTTACTAATGTTGCATCACAACATTTTTGTCTACTGATACCCATACTAACTCTCTTTGTTGCACTATTTTCCTGAAAGAACCAACTTCTTCTTAAAACAGGCAAGAAGACATGAATCCAAAGATAAATCCTCTAAGAAACACAAGTCTGAGGAGCATAATGAAAAAGAACATTCTTCTGATAAAGGAAGAGAACGGCTAAATTCTTCTGAAAATGGGGAGGACAGACACAAACGCAAAGAAAGAAAGTCATCACGAGGCAGAAGTCATTCAAGGTCTAGGTCCCGGGAAAGGTGGGGAATTTTCATACTTTGATTTTTGTTCTTTCTGGTAGTTTTAAGTTACATAAAACTAGAGCTGGAAAGATCCGATAGCAGACCTAAGCACCTGCTCAGGCAAGCACGGGGACCTGGTCTGATCTGCTGGGCCCATGCCTGAGGGTGCTGATCTGGCCGTCCAAGATCCCAGCACTGGGGAGGCTGGAAACAGGAGGATCTCTGTTAATTTGACATATTCCATTGCCAACTGATTGTTGAAGACTTTTGTGCTTTTCTGTTAAAACCAAAAATGGTTTCAGAGACAGGAGGACAGAGGATGATTGACACCTTTACTTAAGGCTAAATTTTCTTTAACCTGATTTATCTCTCAGTTTATAAATATGTGTTTAGGGCTGGGCGTGGTGGCTCATGCCTGTAATCCCAGCACTCGGGAGGCTGAGGCAGGAGGATTGGTGTGAGTTCGAGACCAGCCTGGGCTACAAAAGTGAGCTCAAGGCCAGCCTGAACTGCATAGCGAGACCCTGTCTCAAAAAGACAAAAAAATAAAAAATAAAAAATAAATGTGTTTAAAAAATTCTGTGGCTGATGTATGTGTGCTATAAGACTCAGTGAAGTTTAAGTATTATTTTTAAACTCTGAATAACTTGGTAAGGCATAGATTTTAAACCATGGGTGTTTGTGGTTTATGTGAGCCACTTTGAAAACTTGTCTTAGGCTACATGTTATATAACAAAACTTAAAATTTTAAGATTTCTTAAATTATATGACATTTAAAAATTAAGAAAACTGGGGCTGGGGAGATAGCTCCAAGGCACAAGTGCCTGCTGGGCAAGTGCAAGGTCGTGAGTTTGAACCCTGGTCCCACCAAAAAAAAAAAAAAATTAAGAAAACTTCTAAGTGCCTGCTGAGCATAACCAGATGTGGTGGTACATGCCTATAATCCCAGCTGCTGGGGAGATTGCTCTGAACTGCATAGTGAGACCCTATACCAAGAATTTAAAAATAATAAAAATTAAGAAAATTTGAGGGCTAGGATATATCTCAGCTGGCAGTCCCTAGCTGGTAGGCATAAGGTCCTCAGTTCTATTCCCAGCTGGTGGGGGTGGGGGGGGGGAGGTGGGGGAGGGTGCAATGCACATACTTTCATAACAACACCTGTCTTCACAGACACACGTAGGTATGTTCACATTCTGCTATCAGGAATTGCTGTCGTGTACTCACCAAGTCATACCAGCACTGTGTCATTCATTGGGTATATGCAAGAGTCTGGCGGGCTACCTGTGCTAGACACCAAATGCAAAGTTAGCACAGCACTTCACTCTGCCTTAAACAGCATTCCTTGTCACTATACTCCCCACTAAAGAAAAGTATCTTTAAAAATACTGAGGTGGGGGAGCCAGGTTATAGTTCAGTGGCACAAACATCTGCCTTACCAAGTGCAAGGTCTTTAGTTCAATTCCTGGTACAGAAAAAAGAGATAGAGCCGGGGTAGAGAAAATGACGCAGAGGCATTACAGTTTGTGTCCTGTGTGGATGTCCTGTGTCAGCCTCCCAAAGCACTGGCATTACAGACATGGACCACCATATTACTTGCTATCCAGCTTCTGACTGAACTAGCTGCTTTAACATATTAAATAGGATCCTTTTTGTTGTTGTTTGAAACAAGGTATCACCTTGTAATTCTTGCCGACTTTGAATTCCTGCTTCAGCCTTCCAGTGTTGAAGTCACAGGTGTGTGCCTCCACAAAAGCTAAAATAGGAGGGAATAGGATATATTGACCATTGTGACATGTCATCATTTTTCCTTGACCAAAGAATTACCAGATTACGAGGTTACATTTGTGGGTTATGATTCCTTTTGCAAACCTTACTTTCTGTATAAGTAATAGTAGGTTATTGTGTGTCTCAACTAGTTCCAATTGTTTAAAATAGAAGAAATAAAGCTGTAGTAAGTAACCATGTTTCTGCACTTGAATTTTAGGCGGCATCGTAGTAGAAGCCGGGAGCGGAAGAAGTCTCGATCCAGGAGTAGAGATCGGAAGAAATCACGATCCAGAAGCAGAGATAGGAAAAAGTCACGATCCAGAAGCAGGGACAGAAAACGGCGGCTCAGATCTCGTTCTCGCTCAAGATCAAGACACAGGCATAGGACTAGAAGCAGGAGTAGAACAAGAAGTAGGAGCCGGTAGGTCACTGTTAGCCCTAATAAAAGTTAAGGGATTCTTTATGGAATCTGTTTTCTCAATCTGTGAATATGCAAGTTGCAGTCCACAAACGTTATTTATAGATTGAGCAGATTGGGGGGGGGGTCATTGGGAGTCCAGGGCCTCTGGCCCTGAGAAATTAATCATCACCTCACTAAAAAGCCTGGAGTCTGAGAGTCTAGCTCTAGAGGTGATGAGAAACATGGCACACAGATTTTTCTTTTCAGAAGGAAGTTACTACTGTATGACCTGGGTGTTTTGTTTTCCAACTAAAACCTCAATATTTAGGTTTGACTATAGTTTGGGCACTTGGCTTTAAGAAGTTTTCCTGCTTTATAGCAGAGAGGTAAATACACCATGCATAGCAACATTGAAAACAACTGCCTTTGTATTGTGGCATGATCAAAATGAATTGGTGATATATGGGTAATCCAATGAAAATTTAGTTTTTGCTGGGTGTGGTAGCACACATCTATAATCACAGCTATCCAGGAAAGCTGAGCTGTACTACTCTGGGCACATTACTGAGACTTAAAATTAAGAAAAAGCACTCTGAGCCAGGCATAGTGGCACATACCTATGTGGGGTTTTTTGTTTTATTTTGTTCTTTTGGCAGTGTCTGGAATTGAACTCAGGACCTTGCGCTTGTCAGGCAAGCACTTACTCCATTGAGCTATCTTCCCTAGCCCTTGGCACACACCTATGATTCCAACACGGGTGTTGAGGCTGAAAAAAGATCAACACAAAAGTTCAAGATCAGGGGTTAGGGAGATAGCTCAGTAGAATAATAAGCACTTGCCTGACAAGCACAAGGGCTTGAGTTGTATTCCTGGTTCCGCAAAAACAACAAAAGTTCAAGGTCAGCATTCTGGAAGTTGAAGCATGATATTTGTGGGTTTGAGGCCAGCCTTGCTAAAAGGAAAATAAAAGGGGGGCTAGGGATACATAATTCAGTGCTTCCTGGGCTTAGTACCCCAATGTCTCCCCCCCCCAGTAGGGGAAGATCATCATTCTGAATACTGAATTAATTTTGTGATCATATGACCTAACATTTAAACTGGGTGTGATGGTACATTCCTATAACGTTAGTATTCTGGGAGGCTGAGGCAGGAGGATCAGAAGTTCAGAGCCAGGGCCGGGGGATAGCTCAGCAGCATAAGCACCTGCCTGGCAAACCCAAGGTCATAAGTTCAATCCCTGGTTGAAAAAAAAAAAGCAGAGTCAGACTAGGCAACTGAGCCTGCCTTGAAAAAGACATGTTTTGATGCAGGTTCTAACTATATCCCAGGCTGGCTTCAGACTCTTGATTAGTCCACCTCAGCATCTTAACTGCTGGGTTTATAAATGTGTGATAGCACAGTCGATACTATATTATGGGTAGGGGAGATGGTAAGTAACTTGCTGTTGGGAAGTATAATTTATAGCACCGGATGAGAGTTAATTGGTAGTGTTAGTATATTTTAAAAGGGTATGTTGAAATACTGGTAGGAATGTAGCAGGCTGGAGATATAGCTCAGTGGCCTAGCACTTGCTGGCAAGCAGAGGCCTTATAGTGATCCTTCCTGCTTTTCAGCCTCCTAAGTGATGGGATTACAGGTTTGCTCTACCACACCCACTCTCAATGGGTCTCAGCTCTCCATGGGGGAGCCAGGGCTGGGGCCAGCCAGCATGACAGGGCAGGGATAAAAATCCCAGCCCCTGCCTAAGCAGGCACTTTAATCAGCTGAGATAATCTGGCCAGCCCATGAGTTCAGTTCTTGGTACCAGAAAAATACCTAGTCTTTGGATTTTTGTTTTAGCACTTGTTTAAACTTTGAAATGAGCAGTTTCTCTTGGTTCGTGTTGGGGTTGTTGGTGGGGATCAAACTTGGGACTTTGTGCTTGCCAGGTAGGCACTTAATGCTACTGAGCTATATCCCTGGCCCCTTGGTTAGTTTAACCTATTACAGTATATTAGTTTGTAATGTATTGCTGAGGTTCAATGATTAGATAGTAGATGAGGTGATTGCTAAATTCTAATAATTCTGGGGGCAGTTCAGTTAACTATATCATTTCCAGATTCCAGGTTTTACTAATACCTTATTCTGATCAATGACTTACCTTTCACTTTGCTAATTGTTTTTAGTGATTATATTAATTATTACAATTTTAATTATTAAATTTAGGCTATTAGGGGCTGGGGAGATAGCTCCGAGGCACAAGTGCCTGCTGGGCAAGTGCAAGGTCGTGAGTTCGAACCCTGGTCCCACAAAAAAAAAAAAAAAAAAAAAATTTAGGCTATTGTAGCCGGGTGTGGTGGCGCACGCCTGTAATCCCAGCACTTGGGAGGCTGAGGCAGGAGGATTGGTGTGAGTTTGAGACCAGGCTGGGCTACGAAAGTGAGTTCAAGGCCAGCCTGAGCTGCATAGCGAGACCCTGTCTCAAAAAGACCAAAAAAAAAAAATTAGGCTATTGTTAACATACTGAGCTACAAAACAAAAAAATGCCAGACTTGGCAACATTGATTTATCTATTCCAAAAGTAGAACGTAAGTTGGCCATATATACACAAGGAGCTTAAAATAACTGTGGAAACATGGTTTTACTTATTATGATATGGAAATGTAATCAAGTTTTCTTCAAAGTATTTGAGCACAATGAGACATGTATAGTGTAATTTCTTATAGAGATAGAAAAAAGAGAATTGAAAAACCAAGAAGATTTAGCAGAAGTTTGAGCCGGACTCCTAGTCCACCTCCCTTCAGAGGCAGGAATACAGCGATGGATGCGCAAGAAGCTTTAGCACGGAGGTGTGTCTAATTTTTTCTTTCTTTCTTTTTTTTTTTTCTCCATTTCAACTTGTGTGAGTCAAATGAGTTTTTAAGTTAGTGTAAGACAGATAAATACTGCATTTCTGTGATGTGGATTTTTAAATTGTTTTAGACATTCACATATTTGTACCACCAGGAAGATTGAGATGTCCAGAACATTTCCTGGTTGTTCTTTCATGATTGATTGTTTTCTGTTAAGAAATTGACATTCCTAAGTGGGTTTTTTTGTTTGTTTGGGTTTTTTTGAGCCATAAATCTGATCATGAGCTAATAATTTAAATGCTGCTTAAAATGGCTTTTTCTTTATCTTAAAATAAATACCTGCAACAGTGCTGTCAGTTTTTGGGAGGGTGTTTAAGGCAGCAAAATAATAAATATACTTCAGTGCCAGTTCATTGTCTTCCAACACAGAGAAACCTTGTATTGCTTAAATTTTATACTGTTTAAAAGGTGAGTGGTTGTGGAGCCAGAAACAGCAGAGCAATGACTGAAATCTCCAAAATGCTTCAACGAACAGCCTCAGAGGGGGCAAGAAGTACAAGCTTAAACACCCATTTGCAGGCTCCCACAGACACTTAAATTTATACTCTTTGGATTTGGGGGATTTTTCCTCTTTATTTTTTATTTATTTTTTTTCTTTGTGAAATTGAGTTTGTATCTTTTTTCCATTATAAAAATACAGTTGTCACAATGTAACCTGATGTGCTGCTGCCCTGTGAACCCAGCCTGGCAGAAACTCCAGCTGAACAGCAGCAGCAAAGGTGTAAGCTCACCCCTTCTTCATTCCATTCACCTGTGTGAATGGTCTTAATTCCAGACCAACAGTGGCCATGTTAATGTGACCAGGAGTAGTCATGTTTTCTTTCTGAAACTAAAACCCATGCAATATGCAAATGATGTGCTACAAAATCCGACCTAAGTAATCATGAATGGTCCATTAACTCTTGAGTATTTTCTAAGACATCAAAATTATGCTATACTTTTTATTTTTGGATTTCATTAAAAGTGAAGCTGTTCTGTCTTAAGACTTTTTGGCTAAGACTAGTGGTCTTTGAGGTATGTCAGTTTTATGTGGAATCTAATTTGAGATTACAGATTGTTGCTTGGCTACCTCAAAATTTGAAAGGAAGGTCTTTTATTGAGCTATAATATACAGACCTTTTTGTTTTTGTTTTTTTCTTTTTTAATTTTGTAAAATAGTTTTCTGATCTATGACCTACATTTATGATTTGTCCTAATGAGAAAATTTTTATTCTTAGGATAAAAAGTCTATACTGTTTTTCTTGCCAATGTGCTGAGTTAAAAATGAGTAAGATTGCAGATTGTTTAATATCTTCTGTATAGATTTCAGCAATTCTTCGTACAAATACCAACTTACTATATTTTATTAGCCATGTGCCCCTAAATAAAAACAACCTTTCCAGACGTGGTGGCATACACCTGTAATCCCAGCACTCGGGAGGCTGAAGCAAGAGGATCACCAAGAGTTTGAGGTCAGCCTGGGCTACATAGGGAGACCCTGTCTCAATCAAAACCACCTTTTCCCTGATCCTTGCCTGTTTACCACATTAAGGAGGGAGGTATGACCTATACATACATTCCCTGCACCCTTGTGAGGCTGAGGCAAGAGGATTATAATTTAATCACTTAGCAACACCCTATTTCAAACTTAAAAAGAAGTTTAGGATGTAGCTCAGTGATGAGGCCATGAGCCTCTTTTAAAAAAAAAATAGGGGGGGTATGATATGATTTGTTAAGATATCTTTTTATGAAAAGGTTTCTCTTTCAGGATTGAATTATGAAAGTGTATTCGTTATTGAGGAAAGACTTAACAAATGATTAATATGCACATTCATGTTACCAGTCCCTTTTCCAGTGATAAATTATTGAGCTACTAGAGATAACTTCCAAATAAATATTTCCCTTCCCATTTTTTTAATTATACAGAATGGCAGAGTTTGCCAGGGAAGGTGGTGTATACCTGTGATCTCAGAACTTGGGAGGCTGAGGCAGTAATGTAAAATACATACCAAGACCTTAGCAAAAGAAAAAAAAAAATGGCAGAATTTGCTTGTCCTCTCGTTTATGCTTTTTAAAAGTTTGTATTAGAGATAATAAAGCCCATTTAAGTATAAAATTTTAGATTTTCTACCCAGGCATCATGGCACACATCTGAAATTCTAGCTCTTGGGGGGCCGACACAGGAAGATCACTCTTGCTAAAGGCCAGCCTGAACTACATGGCAAAACCCTGTCTCAAATAAAATAAAATTCATTTTTTAATAAAGTATTGATAAGCTTTCTCGTCCTCTTGCAGTTTTTCCCCAAGGAGTGCTTTAGGTCATCACTTTTTAGGTTATTTTATGAACAAATTATTTTTAATACAATCTAAATGCATAACTCACTGTACTTTTTTACAAAATTTTTCTTTTGTACTCACATTGAAATTTTGACCACTCTTTTGGTAGAAATTACATTTCAAATACTGTACTGTGGGGAGCAAGCTATAGTTCTGTAGTAGGGCACTTCCCTACCTCGTACAAGGCCCTAGATTAAGTCCACATAGTCTTACACTACAATTCTGTAGTTCCTGCTGAGGCCAGGAAGATTGGTTCAGGAACACCTATACAATAGACCAAAAGCCATCCTACTAGATAGCAGTAATCAGTGAATAAAAATAAAAACATTAAAATGTTTGACTAATAGCTAATTTTAAGGATAGAAATCTTAAAACGTTAAGTTAAAATTCAAGTGTAACATTTCCGCATGTTTAACGATACTGGTTTTATATCTGGCATTGTTTTCATATTTATTTAAATTGTGTTTCACAGGTTGGAAAGGGCAAAGAAATTACAAGAGCAGCGGGAAAAGGAAATGGTTGAAAAACAAAAACAACAAGAGATGGCTGCAGGTAATTTTTCTTATGGCTGTGTGACATAATTCTTTAAAATTTTTGAAAATGTCATTACTTTCTACCATTTATCCAGTAGTGTTTTCCTACCTCAAATTTTTATGTACTTCATTTTGGTGTTTTGACTTGGTGCTAGGGCTCAAAGCTGCATATGAGCCCACTTGTCTGCCATGATGACTGATGACTTTTTTTTTTTTTTTTTTTTTTTTTTTTTTTTTTTTTTTTTTTTTTTTTTTTTTTTTTTTTTTTTTTTTTTTTTTTTTTTTTTTTTTTTTTTTTTTTTTTTTTTTTTTTTTTTTTTTTTTTTTTTT
>PVJA010052538.1:0-12303 GCA_004027025.1 Myocastor coypus
ACAACGACCCCACTTCTCTTGTACCAAGTTCTGTATTAGTTACTTTTTTACTCGTTGCCGGGACAAATACCCAACACTCAAAATGAAGGAAGGAAAGGTTTATTTAGCTCACAGTTTGTGGAGGTTTCAGTCCATATTCGGTTGGCCCAAGGCTGAGTGGAGCACGGCGGAGAGCATCCAGTTCATGGCGGCAGAACAGAAGCAAAATGGTGGCAGAGGCAGCCAACCAAACAGGGCAGCAGAGCAGCAGCACCAGCTCGAGCTACAGTCTGTCTCTCTGTCTCTCTTTATATTACATTCAGGCTCTCTGCCTTAGCTCCCGCCATAGGCTACACCCATAATCCCAGAAGTACTTCCACCCATGATCCCATCAGTACTAAAACCCATAATCCCAGGGATCAAGGATCAAGTCTGAAACTCTAGAAGTCCCCGCCCAATGACTCCATGAGGCTTTGGGGGGACAACTAGACATAAGCCATAACAAAGAGTTATCTCCAATAAATTTTCATTTGACAACTTAATATTAGGTTTTTCCTATGAGAGTAAACATGATAGTTATGCTTGTATGTCTTATTTATTTAACATTATAGTCCAGACATGTATCCATTTCCATTAAAATGATCAAACAAGGCCGGGCGTGGCGGCGCACGCCTGTAATCCCAGCACTCAGGAGGCTGAGGCAGGAGGATCGGTGCGAGTTCGAGACCAGCCTGGGCTACCAAAGTGAGGTCAAGGCCAGCCTCAACTGCATAACGAGACCCTGTCTCAAAAAGACAAAAAAAAAAAAAAAAAGATCAAACAGTGATTGTATACATTTTCTTTATTCACCTGTTGGTAAACAAATAGATCACTTCCATGATTTAACTACTATAACTTTTACTATGTATATATATGTATCACTTAATATGTCTCTAAATCTTTTGGGAATAAACAAACAGAGGACTAGGTGAGAAAAAAGAAATTTCTACTTTTACTTTTGAGAGAAATACCTGTACTTGTTTCCACAGTGGCTGTACTAGTTTACCTTCCCAATGAAAATGTAGACGGGATCCTCTTTCCTCCTCAGTCTAACCAGAAAATTTTATTCTTTGATTTCATGATGATTAGCCATTCTTTCTGGAGTAAGGTAGAATTTCAAGGTGTTTATTTTGTATTTCTACAATTGTAGAATTACTGAACCTTTTTACAAGTATTTATTGGCCATTTTTCTTCTTTTGTGAAGTGTTTATTCCTATCAGTTGCACAGTTTTTGATTGCATCTTTTAATTTGAAGTTCTAAATATTTTCGGTTCTGTATAAATATTAAATATTGCTGTATCTGAGGCATAACTAGTCATTTTTTTTTCCCATTCCCTAGGTGTTTCTTTACTGGGTTGGTTCTCTCTTTGACTGTGCAGAATGTTTTTAATTGCATAGACTTCAATTTGTTCATTCTTGATGTTATTTCTTATGCCTCTAGGTTTCTGTTCAGGAAGCCTTGCATATACTCAATGTCTTCAAGAGTTTTACCTACTTTATCTTCCAATACATTGTTTCTGTTTTAATATTTAACATATGTGTCTATTAAAGTTTGCATGTTTTTTCTTCAATGTTTCCAATATGATGTTATTATTTTAGGAATTTATAGATGTATAAATCAACTAAACATAGAACTAAAAATTAAGAATTTACCACTTTGCTATTTATTCTAATTGATTTTAAAAAGAAAAATTAGAAATGAAAAGGAAAGCATTTCAAAACAAGCTAATAGGAGAGCAGCTATAATTAATATAATGCACTTTGTTATCTCCATAGCATTTGCCCTGAACACAAGGTATAGCCATGAAATATTGTACAAACCACATGAGTACAAATCTTTCTTTTCAATGTTGTTTACAATTGTATATGACTTTTTATTACACCTTTTAAATTTATATAATATTTTACAATGACAGTGAAAATGTGGATATACTCATTTTCACATTATATGATGTACAAATACCTATAGGAAAAATACTGATGCCTTTATTAGTGATCAATAAACATCTGGTGCATGTTTCAAGATTGGTAATTTTTTCACTAATGTTTTTTTTGTCTCTTTGTTTTTCAGTACTTCTGAAATCCCTCAGTTCCGGCTTCCATATGATGTAGTGAATTTTGAGATTGAGCTCATGAAGGATCTTGGCGTAAAGGTAAACCAACAAATAACACATACCTTGCTCAAAAAGGTGGGAAGAACTGCTACTCTAAAGGCTATCAGCAAACAACATGCATTTTAGAAAAGAACAATTAAGCACAACACAAGGCAGAAGTAGAAAGACTCTTTCCTTTGCTGAGGGCATTTGTCTGTCTACTGTCTGAATGCCACTAGCCTGGAAAAGGGCAATCAATAGTTCTCATCTGGCAAGCCTGCATGTGATTAATTGTCTGTAAGAAACAAATTCCTAAATTGCTTTAGGGTTTCAGTGCAGCTAATAGAAGGACTTGGGTTTTTTAATCACATTTTTTCATGCAAGTTATATGGATGTGAAGTGTTAGTATTTCATGATTTGGAACACAATTGCTTACATAATTTCATTGCATTTCTTTTATACATGTCATTATTGCTCAAGTGAGGATCTTTGATTCACATAAGGAGTAAATGATATAGGAAGCAGCAACTTAGTATTTTTTGTTTTGTGAACTATTGTGTCTTCTCTTAAAGGTGAGAACTTTGAATATTGTGTTTACAGACTATAGTTATAGATATCCTTACTGTATTCTGTTAGTTACAAGTATTATACCCTGGCTATTCACTTGAACATATTAATTTGTTATAACAATACTAATTTCTGTGTAACAATAGAAAATTGATGTACTGTGATGTACATAATATATTTTGTTAGTATATGCAGAAGGTATCGTGAAAAGTGGTCAAAAAAAAACAAAGGAACCAGAACAGACCAAGAGGGTAGACGGCACATATGTTACGTACCTTTGTCAATACTCCACAAGGAAAGTAATCAGTATGTACTGCCAACTGTACTAATAGAAAAAAATTGAAGGGAAAAAACATATAATGTTCAAAATGACAGTATTGAGCTGGGAATATATCTCAGTAGCAAGTGGGAGACAGTGAATTTGATTCTTGGTTAAAAAAAAAATGCAGAATGACAGTTTTCAAAATACATGATTTTTCAAATCATTTATGTATTTATGTATGTACGTATGTATGTATTTATGTATGTATGTATGTATGTATGTATGTATGGAACTGGGGATTAAACTCAAGCCCTTGTTAGGCAAATGCTTATTCTACTGCGCTATCTCCCCAGCCCCAAAATACATGATTTAGGTGTGATAATTTAAAAAATTATATCTGGGTAATTCTTTAACTTTATTTCATTTGTATTTCAATTCTTATGTAATTCTCATGACATTAGGAAAGAAAATTTACTGACACTTCAAAGTAATGTATTTTATATGCCTAACAAAGACAGATCAGAAATCATTGCATTCTAAGATTTCTTATGCATAACTGCCAAGTTTGACTCTATTTCACTGGCTAATATGTAGTTCATAAATTAGAGGGTATATTTTCCTCGTATTTGTAAACTAGACAACTTACTGAGTGCAGTCAGGCACTTCTAATTTTATAGTTAGAGAACTTTGGCAAACCAAGTAATACCTTTGATGTTTATCATTATCCTGCTACTATTGGGGTAAAATATGTTTGTTTTCATATGAAAACATGCATATCATGTGATATCACTGGAAATATATAAGAATCTGATAATACAGATTACCTTTGGCAAGTCATGGGAAGAATTTGTCTCCAAGTTGTACGTCTGGATTTTAAAATCTATGAATTAAAAATAAATTCTATAAATTTATGATATTATTGAGGAAAAAAGCTGCAAAGAGAAACCTTCTCCATTTGTTTTCCATGTGAAAGGGATACATTATTCCATGCTTTGCAAACAATGAGTACAACTGTGAAGAGGGACAGCAATATGATTCTTTTCTACTTTGGGGACTTAGATAACACCCATAGGACACTCTCAATAGTTTTATGACCTCTTGACTTCAGTGTTAAGCTGCTCCATTTTCAAAGGGATCACATTACTGTGCTTCTCCTTATAATTTTCATTCTCTTTCTCCCTCTCAACTAACATTAAATTCTTTAAAGTCCACAATAATTTCCTGACAATAAAATGACATTTGCTCTGGTTTCCTACTGACTATTGTGCTCCCTTCCCCATCCTTCCTGCTCTTCCTTCCCCCATCCTCTAAATCCCCTATCCAAATATTCATTCTTGTCAATATTATTAATCTTAGTCCATGTTATGCTTATAGTGTTTACATTTATTGAAGTTATCAGGTTCCTGTATAGGGCATATCTGTGTACTACTTGCTTCCCTTTTCCCTCCTCCTCACACCTCAGTCCTGTTCCCTTGGACCTCTTCCCTGTTATAAGTGATCCATCCTCTTGATCCCCCCAACCATCCTTTTATTATTCTGTTCATTTATACTTTATCTCATTTAAATGAAAAATACAATATGACATTTGAGTTTGTGCATCTTGTATATTTCATACAACATTATATTTCCTAGGTGCATCCATTTTCCTACAAGCGTCTGAAATCTATTATTCTTAACAGAATAATATTCCAGTAGTAAATTGATACCACATTGTCTGTATTCAGTCATCTACTGACAAGTATATGGTTTGTTTCCAGGATTTAGCTATTACAAGTTGTGCTGATAGAAACATTGGTGTATACCAATGGCTGTAGTATGCTGACTTAAACTCTTTGAACAAGAGCCTAGCATGGTGATCACTGGGTCTTATGGAATTTCTAGTTTCAGTTCTTTGAGAAATCTCTATGCAGATCTCTATGGTCATTGTCCTAGTTTAACTTCCCCTCAACAGTGGAAAAGAGGTTCTTTATTACCACCTCCCACCTCTCTCTCTCTCTCTCTCTGTCTCTCTGTCTCTCTGTTTTATTTAGGACTGGGTCTACAGGGTCTCACTGTGTAGATCAGAGTTGAAGTGATCCACCTGTGTTAAGTCTTCCAAGACCTGGGAATACAGGCGCGCTCCACTGCACCCTGTCTTAGCATCTCAGAATGCTCCAGGGGTGTGGCTGACATGGCAGGCAGGGCATGCAGGAGATTGAGCCCCAGCCACTGTGTCTCCCTAAGCAGGTACTTTAATCCACTGAGCTGTTTGGCTCACCTTTGATTGATTTCTTAGTGACTGGCATTTTTCTGGAGTAAGTTAAAATGTTAGCATTTTAAAATTTGCATTTCTGTAGTGTAAGTAATCATATGTTAAACAGATAAATTCATTCTACTTTAATATCAATGATCTTTTTACTATTTAATAACTTTATTTCATTTGTGACTGCTGATTAGTTCTTTTTAAGTAAGAAGATGGATTTAGAAATTAAAATATATCAAAGAAAACAATGAAAATGTTACTTTTCTTACATTACATAGATGTCTATTATTGGTTCAATCTGTGGAAACCCCTACTGATATTCTTTCTGATGTAGCATTTTTAGTATGTTGAGAATGTTTTTCTCATTGGATTCATTTTAATAAAGAAAATATAATTTTAAATTTTCAAAAACACAGAAAGGGCATTTAATTTTCAACAACCTGATATTTTCTTTATGTTCATCTTGTGTTGCTGAATACATAAACTTTTCCATCACATGTTATTATTTATGGGTTTATAGAATAGATAACTTTTATTAGTGTTTTTAAGGACTACTTTTACATTCATTTATTTACTTATCTATGAATATTAGAACTAAAATATTACAAAAAACAAGTATAATTGATGTCTTGTACAGTTTTAACCCATGAAGAGTTATGAGCTATCTCCCCAGACCAAGGTCTTGCATTTCTATACATGTTTAAATTATATGCATTTACCAGTCATATTAATATGCTGAGCTGTAAAAGGCTGAAGTCAATAGCTTCTGACATTTTCAGTTCTGCTGATGACACACTACTATTATGAATTATTAGAATATACGTACAACTAGTTTCTCTTAGTCAATGAGAAGAAATATTTGTACTAATAGTGTTTAGAAAGTTTATCATGTGTGCATCTTGTACTCTGAGCAACTACTATGAAGATGACAATATGCATTGTTTTAGTTATTGTGGTTCTCCTAATGTGGTTTGAATCTCCTAATGTGTCTCATTGTTATTTCTTTCTTATTAAAATTAATAACATTTAAAAATAAAAATAAATTAAAAAACATTCAATTTGACATCCATTTCAGTAGTTTTATATTTGCAGAAACATATAAGGTCATCCTTATATACTTTCCTTCATTTGAAGAGCCTGTGTAGTACTATTACCTTTATGGTGAATAACTAATGAAGGAAAATTTCTGGTCCCTTGTGGTCTTCATTTCAAAGTCCCTTCCCTCTCATTTCACTCTGCACTCTGTGTCTTTTAGCTCTCCTGCTTATTTGTTTATGATGTCCTCTGATTGTTTTCCAATTTTAAAGTAAAATTTCCTTCAACTATTACAAAAAAATGCATTTACCGATTTTCAAGGAAATTTGATGAAAATTTATTTGCATTAGTTTAATTTGTAAATATCATGTATTTTCTCCTTTAAAATAGAATATAAGGGGCCCGGCAGGATGGCTCAGAGGTCTAAAGCGCCTGCTTAGGAAAGCTTAGGCTGCTTCAGGGACCAAGGTTCGATCCCCGGCACCACATGCTGCGCCAGTCCTGCCCTCTGGGCGGGCTGAGCTGGCCATATAAATGAGTGAATAAACAAATAAAGGTTCTGAAACAAGAAAAAAAAAAAAAAAAAAATTCTTTAAAAAAAATAAAAAAAAATAAAATAGAATATAAAATATTTAATATATAGAAACTTCTTTCTTGACAATCTATATCATTATCATATTTTTTGCTGTTTATTTAAATCGACTTCCATTATTATTGTATAATTTCAGAAAAATATAAAATCAAAAATCAAATAAAATTACAATATAAAATCAAATACAATCAGATTACATTTATACTATTCATTAATAGTTGATTTTATCTTAAAAAGTTAAGTATTGCCTTAAAAATTCTTTTACTTTATTTTCTATCTAAAGTTTGTTGAAAAAAAATTTGTCTTTTTAACCAAATTTTCTATCAGAAATATGTGAAGAACATGTGTATGTTGTATTTAAAAAATGGATATCACATATTTCAGTTGAAGAAACAGTTTTGCTCCACAAAATTAAATGTTTATTCTTGCAATACATATTTTCACAAATATGAATAGATTTTATATCTATAAAAATAATTTTTATGAAAATACAACATGTTTATTATGCAAAACTTTTGGCTTGAACCTTGGGCATTTGACATTTAGATCTTTTGTAACATGATATTTAGAACTTCTTCTGTACTGAAGTATTAAATGCTACCCTGAACTTGAAGTATGGTAAATATTTATTCTGAACTTATCTAGGAAATACCTTTTATTGTTACTTAAGTCATTAAGGGAGAGCAGTATATATGGTAATCCATATCTAAGAAAATCACTGTATAAGGATAGTACATATCCTAAATATACACAAAATATTCATCCTGTGGTATTTTGTACTGGTACAACTATTTGATAAATAATGTTGAGATTTTATAAAATATGTATAAATATTTTATTTGTAAAATATCTTTTGAGTATCAGTAATTGTCTTCTGATATTTGGATTAGTTATGTCTTGCACATCTCAGTTAATTTTCCACTCATAATGAAACCCGGGCTTTTGCCTTTCTCAAGGTAATACTACTTCCTTTGTCAACCTAATGCTTTCTTCCAGTTCTTTCTGACAGCTAAATGTTTATTCCATGGCAAACATTCATGCATTGAGACTTTCAGGAAGAACACATTTGAATCAATTTCCGGGAATAGAAAGGGAAGACCAGATCCTGCTACTCCACTGAGTTGTTATTGTTCCTGCTCTGTTCTTATTTCAGCAGGAAATGCTGGCAAGTGACCACTGTCATTTAGGACTTCTCCAAGGTCTTTGCACAGTTAAATGAGGTCTTTTTACTCTCAATTTTAGTGCTTTAGCATAAAATGTCACTCTAATTCCCTGATACATATGCACAAAAGGGGGGGGGGAACAACTCCAGTTTGCTCCTGCCCAAATGTCTACTAAGGTAAAAAATATCTTTAGAAACTACAAAATGTCTATGTCATTTCTTCAAACTTATAGTTTCTCATTCTAATCATGTAGAAGGATGGTACTTTCCATTTGGAAAGTCATACATGCCTCTGAAGTACTAAACTAAATCTCTATTACAGACAACAACACACATATACACCCAAACACCACTTTAGAAAGCAGGGAAGACCTTTTTGAAACATCTTCATGAGGCAGTGAGTAATTTCTGTACTTTGGAAATAATCATTCTTATTTAGTTTACCGATATTTAATGTAGAATATTTAAATGTATTTTCTTTCACATGTAAGCTTTTATGTACACACTTACATATGTACTAAAATTATTTAGACAAGTGACAGAATTATAATTTTTTCCTTTTTAATAAACTAAGAAAAAGTTGATTAAAAGCTAAAAGAATTTAAGGCTTTTCCTCGGTATGGCCAGGGCAGCTTCAAGATGGTGATGGTGAAGTCAGAGGCCAGGAGAGATGCCTCTGCCTACTGCCTTCTGTTTGGCCAGACTTTTGCCCAGGCTGATCACAGTCCTGGGGCTGGAACAATTCACATGGGTGGTCTTCTGGCCTCAAAGAACCTCTTACCCGGACCTTGGGTCCCTGGACTCCTTCACTTGGTACTTAGCAGACCACCATCACACTATCCTGCACAACAGATACTGGCTTGTGTGGCTGATTCACACTGGAGAGTTCTGGTGTGCCATGGTGCTGTGCAAATGCAGGGAATCATAGACCCCCAGTCCTGGCTGCTCTGGTTCCTGCAGACTTTCCTCTTTGGGGTGGCATCTCACTCTATCCTGATTGCCTATAGACCAAAGTGCCAAAAATACCTAAAGGAGCTGGCCCTTCCAGCCTGTTTGAACCCTCTGACTACCCCTTTTCCCTTCCCACTCTCTGGTTGGAGTTGAGTGGACCAGTGTCACTTAAGTGAGAAACAAGGAACAATTATGGCTCTCCATTTCTGCAGGGCCACCCACTGTGAAGTAGCTTTGGTATCTTGAGGTCCACAGGGACTCTCCTGTCACCTGGGTGAAGGTGTATATTAAATTTGCTTGTTGGGATACATTGCTTCCCATGCTCATGATCACCATTCTGCTCTCCTTTCCCAAATAGTTTTTTCTTTTTCTGGACCAAGTGACATGTACTCAATATATCAGTTCCCTATCCCTTTATTACACATCTCTGAGGCAGGACTCTTATCCACTCAGCAGAGAAAGCTAAAGGAGAAGATACCTGGCAGGGGCCACCTGCACAGAGTCCCAGGAAGTGCTGGATATAGGAGCAGACACTGCCCATGGGAAGTAGTCCATCCCTGCCTGTGGACCCTGGGAAAGAGCACTGGGTAGTGGCAGCATGTGATGGCCACAGCTAAAATGTTCCAGTACTGTAGGGCTACACAGTAGACCCTGCGGCATTTTCCCAGCAGGTGTCCTGTGCCCCATCCCACTAGCACTGGAGCACTTTTCCTGTCACTCAACAAGGAAGAACACATATCTGCCTTTCAAACTATCTGTCATTCCAATTTTACACTGAAACTCCACTCTGTGTCCCCTCATCTCAGGCAAAAGCCAAAGTTTGCCTTTGACAGACAGGGCCACCTTTTTCATCTTCTCCAGGGAAAACCTGCACCTTTGTTCTGCCTTCCCACCCTCTCACTTTCTCCTTCCTGCACTGGATTCCTTAGTCACAAACCATCTGCTCTAGAGATTCAAGTCCTCACTCCACACAGCTTGTTGGTGCCTTGCCATCTAGGGCCACTGTCTCTCCCCTACCCTGGCGGAGTGAGGAATGACTGTCACTCAACACTACTAGGCCCTTATCTGAGAACTCATCCCCATTCCATTTCCATTATACACTGAGGCAGCAAACAGTATGAGAAGCAACTCACCACTAAACAGGCCTGCAGTGAAAGCACCACCCAAAAAATGACAAATGATGGACCTTGGGTCACTGTTGTTAAGATCAGTTTTGGGCCAGATATGGTAGTGATAGTGCACATCTGTGATCCCATCACTCAAGACGCTCAGGGAAGAAGGTTTCTCTGAGTTTGAAACTAGCCTGGGCTGCATACTGAGACCTAACCAAAAAAATACAAAATTTGGAAACTATGTCTTCATCTTTCCTTTGTAAATAAAGCGTTGCTTTTTGCTAAAGTAAAAGGGGGATTTCGTATAGCATTCGCCTTCTTGGAAGTACAACCTAGATATTTTTAAGTAAAGGGCAGCAAAAGACTGAATTGAATAAAATGAATTATTTCCAACCAAAAATAAATAAATAAATTTAAAATCCTTAAAAATTCTAGATAGAAGACCTTTGTCTCAATACTTATTAAACATTTTTTAATTGTGGTTTGACTTTTTACTCTGTTGGTAATGTTTTTGACGTGCAAAAACTTCTCAACAAGGGGAAGTCCCAGTTGTTGATGCTTTCAAGTGTTACACGTGCATTATGGTTTTTGTCCATGAACTGTTTGCCTACCCCAATGTGTTGAAGATTTCCTCCCACTTTCTCTTTCAGGAGATTTAGTGTATCTGTTTTAATATTTAGATCTTTAATCCATTTTGACTTTAGTTTAGTGCATGGTGATAGACCTGGGTCAAATTTTAGTTTTCAGCATGTAGAGATCTAGTTTTTTCGCACCATTCGTTCAAGAGGCTATCTTCCAGTAAGCATGTTTGACACCTTTGTCAAAGATAAGGTGGGTGAGTATTTATAATTGCTTTTGCATCTTCTAATCTGTTCCATTGGTCTTCAGATCAATTTTTTATTTCTTTTTGCCAATACTATGCTGATTTTCTCACTGTACCATTGTGGTATAATTTTGAGTCAGGAATTGTAATGCCTCCTGCCTTATCTTTGTTGCTGAGGATTGTCTTTGCTATTGTAGGTTTTTTCTGGTTCCAAATAAATTTTAGCAATGCTTTCCCCAGGTCTGTGAGGTATCTTGATGGTATTTTGATAGGAATTGCATTAAATCTGTGTAACAATTTAAGGATCATGGCCATTTTCATAATGTTGGTTTTTCCTATCCAGAGAAAGGAATATCTTTCCATTTTCTGAAATCATGTACGATCTCTTTCTTCAGAGTACTGTAGTTTTCATTGAATAGAGATAAATATGCTGAGCTATAAAAGGCTCAAGTCAGTAGCTTCCAACATGGCCAGTTCTGCTGATAACCTACTACTATTGTAGACTATAGTACTATATGTACAACTACTTTCTCTTAGGTTAATGAGAAGAAATATTTGTACTAGTAGTGTTTAGAACAGTTATCATGTCTGTATCTATTACTCTGAACAATTAGTTTGAAGACATCAGTATGCATTATATTAATTATTGTAGCTGTCCTACTAACATGTTTTGATACTGTCTCATTATTTCTTATTAAAAGTAATACACTTATAAAAAATGAAAAAAATCCTAAAACCTTCCCATTAGATACCTTTAAAGGGATCTAATTGTATTACATCTAAAATATTAATTATTAATTTCTACATATCAATCAATTTTACAGCTTACAAAGTGACATTAGATGTGTTCAGACTTTGGAATATTGGTTATTAATCTCCTCTCTATTTTAAACCTCCAATACTGAGTTTTTCTGTTAGTAATAGAATTAACAGTGGTTCTCAACCTTCCGAATACCGTGACCCCACAATACAGTTCCTCATGTTGCAGTGACCCCAAACCAAAAATAATTTTGGTGGCTACTTCAAAACTGTAATTTTGCTACAGTTATGAATTGGAATGGCTTTAGGCGACCCCTGTATTTTGGTCATTCGACCCCCGCTGGGGTCCCAACCCACAGGTTGAGAACCACTGTTTTAGAAAGACAAAAACAAATGTCTTCCATGGTTTAGTCCCTTGTCTTCTCCCGAAATGTCTCTGTACATCTCTTGGTTTCAACTCTGTGCTCAAGAAGCAAGCACCACATTGCCAACCTTTCACACACAATATACTGCCCTAGGTCTTGGGTGCCAGCCCAGGGTGGTGAGGGTAGAGGAAGTCAGTATACGCAGCACCTAAAAAAAGTTCTGTGCTATATATAAGTGCTATAAATACTAATCGCAGTCCATCCCTCACAGGTAAAAGCTTTTGTTCCTCTATTACTCATATTGGACACAAATTTTTAGGAA
>PVJA010052539.1:0-12335 GCA_004027025.1 Myocastor coypus
AAAAAAAAAAAAAAAAAAAAAAAAAATAACATGGATAGTTCATTAAGCAGTATCTTGAAAGTATCCATCCCCCAATCTTCATATATATACATACATATATATATATATATACATATATATATATATATATATATATATTCTCTTTTCTAAAATGCTTTATTATCCATGGTTTTTGTTGTTTGTTTGTTTGTTTGTTTGTCTTTTTGAGATAGTCTCACTATGCAGTTCAAGCTGGCCTTGGGCTACAGAAATGAGCTCAAGGCTCATTTCTGGTCTCAAGCTCACACTGATCCTCCTGCCTCAGCCTCCCAAGTTCTGGGATTACAGGCATGCGCCACCATGCCCAGTTTAATGTCCATGTTAATAATTAAATAAAACTCAAAAATCTTCATTTTAACTCTCATTTTGTTCCCATCTTTTCAGTTGTTGGTACTACTCTCCATCTTCTACTTATGCATAAGCCCTCTTAAATATTTCCCTGCCTTGTGCACATATTTCCAGTATTTCTATTCTGGATTGCCGTAACAACTGTGTAACTGCTGTCTTTGCCTAAAGAGTTGCTGCCTGGAAACCAGGGCTACTTGGAACCTCCAGAGTATTTTCTGAAAATGTAAATCAAGTCATACTGCTTTTTAAAATAATCTTCACTAGGGGCTGGGGAGATAGCTCAGTGGCAAGCACAATAACCAGGGTTCAATCCCCAATACTGCATGTTGCACCTGCCCTGGAAGGCTGCACCAAAAGCAGGGTGGTGGCTCAGGCCTATAATCACGTTGCTGAGGAGGCTGAGACAGGAGGATTGCTATGAGTCTGAGCTGCATAGCAAGACCTTGTACCAAATAAATAAATAAATAAATTAATTAATTAATTTAAAAAACATTTTTTTTTAATCTTCATTGTTCCCTACCTTATGGGCTGCTATAACAAAAATACTATACACTATGCAGCTAGAATAACAAGCATCTATTCCTCATAATCTCCAGGTTGAGGAGCCCAAGGTCAGTGCTCCGGCAAATTCTGTGTCTGCTGAGGCTCTGCTTCCTGACTCCCAGATGGCTACCATTTTGCAATGCCCTCAGATTGGCGGAAAGGAGAGAGCTCCCTGGAGCCTGTTATGACAGCACAGGGCTACACTCTCGTGACCTGACCATTGGCCCTGGGCTCCTTCTCATAACACATTGGCAGCTAAAATTTCAACATTCAAATTTTGGGGGAAAACATCCAGTCTGTAGCCTTCCCCTTCCCAAATTTGATGCATTTTAGGCTCTTTATTATGCTAGTTTAGTCTGTGCATTTCCTAGCCCTGTCTACCTAATCATAATTTTAATTCCTTCTTATACCTTCTCCCATATTTTAATAAAATAGGGCTATTTACAGCATCTGAGATTTCATTTTACCATACATATAAGCTAAGAAGAAGTTGGTCTATTACTGTTTCATGGATGCTGACAACAGACAAAAGACTCTAAGAACAGAGACAAAGGAATTTATTATTCATAACACAGCAAAACCACGAGAGCAGGGAGCCGGACATGGTGGCGCATGCCTGTAATCCCAGCACTCGGGAGGCTGAGGCAGGAGGATTGGTGTGAGTTTGAGACCAGCCTGAGCTACAAAAGTGAGCTCAAGGCCAGCCTGAACTGCACAGTGAGACCCTGTCTCAAAAAGACAAAAAAAAAAAAAAAAAAAACCACGAGAGCACACATACTTGTACAGGTTTCCCTTGTTCCCAACAGACATGGAGAGTTACAGAGAACAAGACCGTTGTTGCACTCAGAGGGTTTCCATCCCACATGAGGCCTGCTAACTTTAGGGATCTATCACTTTTATAATAGGCAGTAGGTAGAAGAAAACGAGACACCATCCTTCCAGTTGCTTATTGCAAACACAACCCTGAGAAGCTGGTCAACACTTTGCATTTTTTTCACACCCAATAAGAACACGCAGGGGGCCCGGCAGGATGGCTCAGTGGTCTAAAGCGCCTGCTTAGGAAAGCTTAGGCAGCTGCAGGGACTGCGGTTTGAACCCCGGCACCACATGCTGTGCCAGCCCTACCCTTGGGACAGGCTGAGCTGGCCATAAAAATAAATAAACAAACAAAAGTTCTGAAACAAAAAAAAAAAATTTAAAAAAAAGAACACGTAGGGATTCTTAGAGACTGTGCTAGATTGTCATTCCCAGAAGACTGTCCTTGGTCCTTCATTTTTTTGACATGCCACTTCATCCTCTAAGTTGATTAATTCAGAGGCTGAGGAGTGACCAAATCATTTAAATTACTTCATACAACACTGAATTAATAGCATTCCCTCTTTTATTTTCTTAACATTTTTGGAATTTAATTTTATCCAACAAGGTAGCAAATGATCTTGTGGCAGAAGACACAGACCCCTATTGGAAACAAGAGTGAACCTGTATTACCCATAGCATAGCAAGAAGTGCACCCATATTCGTGCATCGTTTTCCCTTTTCCCCAAGGCCCAGGTATGTACCACAGAGAACCTGGACAGACACAGTGCACAGGGGTCTGCATGATCTGTTAGTTTTCTAGCACTGTGACAAAATACATAGGAAAATTGATTTAACAGAAGGAAAGATTTACTTTGACTGGTGGTTTCAGAAATTTCAGTCCATGGTCACATGGCCCCATCATTTCTGGGCCTGAGGTGAGGCCCACGGTGGAAGGGTATGGCAGAGCAAAGTTGCTTAGCTCATGACACTAATAAGCAGAAAGAGAGAGAGGGACAGAGAGGAAGGGACAGGAGACAACACATCACTTCAAGGATGCTCTGCACCTCCACCTCTTCTCCCACCAGGCATCCTCTCCTAAGTTTACACCACCTCCCAACAGCACCATCATCTGGGGACCACACCTTCATCCTGAGCTTTTGAGGGACATTTTATATTCAGATCATAACATATGACATCTGAAAAATACTGGATTTTGGAAATCACCAGCTTTTTAGTAATATTAAACAATCCTGTTCTTCATCCCTGTGGGTGATACTACTTTATGCCAGCAGATTGCTTATTGCAAATTCAGCTCTGGGAAATGGCCCCAGCAAAGAGGAGTCCAGGCTTTCTATCCTTGGCATGCCCATTAAATATGCGCAGGCACACTCCAGGCTCCTGACACACAGCCTCTTCCAAAACTATGGCGGTACCTCCAAAATTCATTTGAGTCTGCAACCATTACAGGAAAGTTTTACTGATTACTGATAGTTGTGACCTATATACTTCCTAGGGATAGTGATTCTTTTTAAAAATTAATATGGTAAATGCCTTGGGAGTTCATAAATAAATAATTGTATAGATGTCATTAGAATTAATAACAAATCATGTTTCTATTATTTCCGTTTCAACTTTAAATAATAAATTTCTGGTGCATTATATAGTTAGCATTTAGAATAAAATATAACCGAGTGTCTTCTTCATGTTTGTATGTGCTTTCATAAGTATAGTCACAATATTTCCAGGACGAAATTATATGCAACCCTGTAAATGAATCAAAAATGAACATTGGTATATAAGTGAATAATTGTTCTTTCAGCTCTGTTTCTAGTAAAACATCTGTTCTCTTCTGTCTTCCAGGAGAGAAAGAGCTGCTAGAGACAGTGTTAGCCAAGATCTAACCGAAATTTGTTAACGTATTTCAGCTGAAAAGAAGGCAAATAGCAAAGACTCCTAGAGGCCAGATATAAAAGTATGGTAACCATTTGGGGAGACTGTGTAGAGGGGGGAACTGAGAATACCTTGAAGATCACCTCCTAGTTGTCTACAAGTTAGTGATAAAGACACTAAGAACACACAGCAATCTTTTTTTTTGAAAAAAGAAAATACAGTATAGTAGTGAAAAATTAGAAGCAATACAGAACTTCACTAAGCAAAATAGTATGAACTCAGCAGTATTTTTTGCATTGCATCGTGATTTCTTCAACTTAGTTGTTCAGATTACCAGATACATGCATGCAAAATGGGGGGGGGGGAGTTATAAGAAATTAAAGGAAGAGGAAAAATAAAAAGAGAAGACAAAAAAGAAAAGAAAAGCTTTAACTGCTCCTTTCCATAGACAATCAAAAATCCACAGTTCAATTATTCAAGCCATCCTGCTTACATACATAGATTTATTTCTTTCCCCATTCCCTCTCCTTTCCTTCTCATCTCAATATGATTTGCACATGTGGGTCTGATTTATTTCACTTAAGAGTGTAGTCTGTAGCCCTCCAGATAGCTCAGCAGACTAAAGCACCTGCTGAGGCAGAGCACTGCAGCCTAGGATCGATCCCCAGTGTGCCGTGCTGGTCCCACCCCTCGGGTGCACTGAGACAGCAGTTGAGACTGGGCATGGTGGTGGACACCTATAATCCCAGCACTTTGGGAGGTTGAAAACAGGAGAATCACTACAAGTCCAATCTGCATAGTGAGACCCTGTAGACCCTTAACCCCCTGTCCTAAATGCATTTAAAAAAAAAATGTATGGTCTCTAGTCACATCCTTTTACCAATAAAAGCCTCAAATGTATTCTTTTTATGGCTGAATAATACTCCATTGTGTAAAAATACCACATTTTCTTTATCCATTCCTCAGTTGATGGGCATTTGGTTTGTTTCCAAGATTTAGCTATGACAAATTGTGCTGCTATAAACATGTATGCACATAAATTGCTGTGATATGCTGTTTTCAGTTCTTCTGGAAAAATACCCAGGAGAGGAATAGCTGGGTTGAATGGGACTGTGAATCTTAGCCTTTTGAGGAATCTCCGCACTGATTTCCATAGTGATTGTACCAGCCTGCCCTCTAGTCAACAGTGGAAAGGAGTTCCTTTTTCCTCCGCAACAGGGCCTGCGTTTGTTATTTGCTGTCTTCTTGATGTTAGCCATTTTTTCTTGGGTGAGATGGAATCTCAATGTTGTTATAATTACATTTCTCATGATTAATGATGTTGAACAGTTTTTCATATATTTATTTATTGTTTGTATTTCTTTACCAGAGGAGTGTGTATGCATCTCAGATGCTCATTTTTTGATTGAGTCTTTGAATTTTGGGGCCTAATTTTTAAAAAGTTCCTTGTTTCTAGATAGAAGGCTATCCATCTAGACAGACAGCGGTCTTGAGGCATATTAATTTTTCTTTTTTTTTTTTTTTTTTTTTTTGCTTTTTGCCTTTTTGAGACAAATGCAGTTCAGGCTGGCCTTGAGCTCACTTTTGTAGCCCAGGCTGCTCTCAAACTCACACTGATCCTCCTGTCTCAGCCTCCCAAGTGCTGGGGATTACAGGCATGCACCACCACACCCAGTGAAGCATATTAATTTAGAGACATCAGATTTATGGAGATAATAGTTTCCTCCAAGGATTGAAAATTGATTATATTATTGCTAAAATAAAGAAGGTGGGCCCGGCAGAATGGCTCAGTGGTCTAAAGCGCCTGCTTAGGAAAGCTTGGGTGGCTTCAGGGACCGCGGTTCGATCCCGGGCACCACATGCTGTGCCAGCCCTGCCCTCAGGGCGGGCTGAGCCGGCCATAAAAATGAGTGAATAAACAAGCAAAGGTTGTGAAACAATAAATAAATAAATAAATCTTTTTTTAAAAATAAAAATAAAGAAGGTACATCAATATTTTGGATATTCCTTTCCTTAATATAAGGCCAGCCCTTTACAGGGAGCAATTTTTCCCGAAAAGTGTCAGGACCCAAGCCTCAGGACCAGAAAGCTACCCACTAGCTGAGTGACCATACCTATGAATCTCTTACTGGAGATGGCTCAGGAGCTGAGTCTACACAAATAGAAAAGTGAGCAAAGAATCAAATGAAAAACAACTACAGTCTTCTCATCAATACTCACTTTTAAACATAATTGCAGAATATATGAAGAAGTCTTATGTTCAGAGAGCTAAAGATATCATTATTCCAGATTGTTCATTCCCAGTGGAAAAGCCCAAGGAACACTAGCAGATAAGCTGCATGAAGTGACAGGACAGCTGTAAAACCAAGCAAAAATTAGCATCCAGAATACAAAAAAGAATTCCAGTAAGAAAAGGCAAATAGCCAAGTTTCAAAACTAGTAAACATTATATAAAGGCTATTCACAGAAAAATAAACAAATGGCCAACCAAATATTTCACCTATATTGGGAAACTACAAATTAAATTTAATATAGAACACAACTATATATCAATTAGAATAGCAAAAGGCAAGTAAAACCAAGTATAATGAGAACGTGGAGAAACAGCAATTCTCACGTTACTGGTGGGAATGCAGATTGGAGTAGAAGTTTCATAAGTTCCTATGCATTTACTTAGATATATGTATAAGAAAATTCACTACAATATTATTTGTAATAGTTGAAATGAGAAATGTGCTAGATGTCCCTTTGGAAAATAAACATTATTTTCACGTAATAGAATATTTGCTTCAATGAAAAATGTAAAACTCAAAGCAATTTGATTAAATCTTTTTTTTTCTTGTTTCAGAACTTTTGTTTGTTTATTTATTTTTATGGCCAGCTCAGCCTGCCCTGAGGGCAAGGCTGGCACAGCATGTGGTGTTGGGGATTGAACCGCGGTCCTTGAAGCTGCCCAAGCTTTCCTAACCAGGCACTTTAGACCACTGAGCCATCCTGCCGGGCCCTAGTTAAATCTCTTTTTTTTTTTTTTTAAATAATTCTTTATTTATTTTTTTCTTGTTTCAGAACTTTTGTTGGTTTATATATTTATTTTTATGGCTGGCTCAGCCTGCCCTGAGGGCAGGCTGGCGCAGCATGTGGTGCCGGGGATCGAACCGCAGCCCTTGAAGCCACCTAAGCTTTTCTAAGCAGGCGCTTTAGACCACTGAGCCATCCTGCCAGGCCCCAACCCTGGTTAAATCTTTAAAAATATTACTTTGGGTAAAAGATGACTAAAGACTCATACAGAGCCATTTTATAAAGACTAAGCACATGTAAAACAATGTCATATAATTTATAGATATACATGTATGAAATAAAAGTATTAAAATTGTTAGAATGATAAGCAGATTACTAATGATGTCGTCTCCAAAGAAGAGATGGTAATTAGGAACACAAAAAGAGCACTAGCTCTGTTTGACTTCTTGTTTTTCACTACTGGGAATTGAATCCCGAACCCAGTGCCTTCACACACAGCCCCATGCCTTTCAGGGCCTCAGTAAATTGTTCAGGGTGGGCTTAAACTTGTAATCCTCTTATATAGTCTCCCAGAGTACTAGAAGGTTAAGAGCGTACACCTCAGCTTGGTTTACTTCTTCAAACAAAAAACTTTTCTCTTAAACAGAAAATAAAAAAATACAGAATTGCAAAACAATGGTTAATATATTGTGTATTGTTATCTTCAACGTAATTCCTCAGATTACAAAATATAGGCATGCATAATTTGTCAAATAATACAAGCACAAACCTTTTTTTTCAATGAACTAAAAGAAGATCTTTGTGTAACTATCTTACCTATTTTTGTGTCAGCTTGGTTGATTTCTTCAAGTGAAAAACTAAATAGCAAATAGAAGTATTTGTCTCACAAACTCCATAAAGTTGTTTTTAAGATTAAATAGCTAGATATTTTTTAAATATTTTTTTCTGTAAAAGTAATTCATCTTAAAAGAGCTGTATAGGCAAAATTATAAAATTTAAATTCACGTTAGAAGTGGAAGCCGGGCGTGGTGGCTCACACCTGTAATCCTCCCTATGGGATTGAAAACCTCCTGATGATTGACAAACGAGCTTGCTCCCCAATCTCAGATCCAATGTCTTCCTTTTCCACTGTTATAAGAAATATTCTCCTGATTTTTATTTTTTACTGTTTTCAGTACTAGGGATCAAACCCAGAGCCTTGAGCATGCTTGACCTAGCAGTCTACCCTGAGCTGCAACCCGACCATACATTTACCTTCTGATTTTTAGAGTTTTTGTCCCTCCTGCTCATACCCGGAGATTAAAGTTGCATATAAAAGGAGGGTGCCCTTTGTCTAAGTGAATTACACTATTTCTAGCCTCAGCTGTTATCAATAATAATAGGTCTCTGTCCTTCAAAACAAGAGAAACCAAACTTCAAACAGCTAATTTCTCCTCAAATTCCCGGCCAAATTCCTGTTGGCTGTGCCTCTGTTGGTCCTACAGCTCATACTCTGTAGGAAAGAGAAGATTTCTTTCTCAAGGTAAGAAAAAATAGGAAAACCATTACGTATGTCACTTCAACTATTTTTGCTTTTACTTGTCCCTGTGTTTCTCTCCTTAATGACTAGCTGAACAATAAACAAACAAATCTATCTACCTGCCTGCTATTGTGGGCCATTTTTTATTTAACCTGAATATATTTTGTTGCCTCTTCCATACTGAGAAACTGCTACCTACAAACATTTGCTGAGCATTTGTTTTGTTCACTATAAGGAGTACTTTATACATGGTTTCTATCTCATCTCACACGCAGAATAGTGACATAGTAGTAATAGCAAAAATCCCTGATATAGATGAGGAAACAGAAATATAGGAAAATATTGAATCTGTCAGTGTTTTCTTTGAAACTGCCCTGGGAGGGACATGAAATCTGTGTCACAGGACTTTATAATAAAAGTAAAGTGCAGTGCAAACAGTGTGCCATCCCCTGCTTCATAACGGGGCTCAGCGAATGTTTGGGGAGCGAATGAATGGGTAAACATTACAGGTATGCTCCATGCTGTGTGAAGGTAGCGTCCTTATAAGGATGTGAAAAATAAATACAGCAGGCTCTTCATTGATAATGCAGTGGTCCTTCCCGATCCGTGCTAGTTTCACTCTTCCTATCTCCTCTAATTTTACAATCAAAATGATTGAATAGCTTTAAAAGGGCATGATGAGTTATTTTGTAATATTTGAAATGTTACAGTCAGAAAGGTCAAACCTCATTTTTCAATATGAAGTATCATAGATTTGTTCTTCCTGGGCGCTGTTTTCGAAGGAAAGATGACAGGAAATTTAGAGCAGGGCGCCCTCGTGAGGAAGTTTTAACACTTTGACACTGAAAAAAATGGCTCCAGTTACATGCCGTACGACAGTACACAAGTGAAGCTCATAAAAGAAATATTTAAATGTAACATTGACCAAATACGAGTTGAGAATTAAGGTTCTGAACTACGTAATGTAAAGAATACAGCAACTGTAACTAAAAACTTAAACTGAATACAAAAACTTTTGCAAGTTATTTCTTTAATGTTCTGTCCTTCCTGTGAATTATTTATATTTATTAAGCACCTGTTTTGTGCCAGGAACTACAATAAACACAGTGGTCAATAAAACATAGCCTCTGCCTTTGTGGAGCTTGTAGTTGGTGATGAAGATCCCAGTGAAAAGAAACAGATGTATAACTACAAACTGAGAAAAGTACAAGAAAGGAAATGACAAGTGATGAAAGAATGGCAAATTCTGCTTGGGTTTGCAATGGAGAGTCTTTTTAGAGGAGATAGTCAAGCTGAATCAGTTGGCCTTTTGGTCCATTCTAGATTTTCTCGTCTAACATGGACAGTCTTAGGGATCTGCCCCTCCCCAACCAGTTCTCTCACCTTGTCTCTTCCCCCACCCTGGACCATTGACTGTGAGGGTGGGCAGGCAGTTTCCTGTGCTCCAAACACTGCAGCCTTATGTCCTTTTCTGTGAGTCATCTGCTTGATTAACAGATGTCTTCTTTGCTGATCCCAATGCATCATTAAACCAAAAGGCCTGCTTCCAACAAAGTTAAGGATGTGGAACGTCGGCTGCTGCTATGCTTGGAGTGGGGAGAGATAAGTAGGTAGTTTTAGGCACAGAACCTGATCATGCAATACTTTTGGTCACTTTGACCATGAAATATCTGTGGCAGCAAGCATAAGGAGGCTTCCAGCCAGAACTGGAGGAAATTAGATCTCAGTAAAGAGCCCTAAAGAACTATTTTTAGAGAATTTTGTTTTGTTCCAAAGCTCTCTTACACAGGCTCACTGTGTAAAGTCTGGCCTGCATCCCTAACATTGGATTGCTCTAGGTCGTATATCAAAGCTTCTTTCTCCAAATTGGATGATCTGCTTCTTTCAGAGGGAGAACACTGCGTGAAGGAGCATGGCCTATGGCGACGTCTAGGTTGGAGTTCTTGCCTGTTTGAGTCGGGGATATAAACTTTACATGAGCCACCTCTTTAGTTCTCTTTGCAAATAGCTCTCTTCAAGAAAGTGTCACCCCTCTGTATTAAACAGAGGAGCATGACTTAGGTATTTCACTCTTTCCATCTCAGTTCCCTTCCCTGTGAATGTGGAGTTTAATATTTCTGCTCACTTCACAGGTTTATTACAATATATTGATCAAAATATGCTGAAAACAATACATGCACATATTGTTCTTACTAGGTAGTAATTTGGAAAACGCACTAAAAACTAGAAAATGTATAGACTCATTTGGCCAGCAGTTGGGTTCTTAGTAATTTACTCTTATGAAAAGCTTTGTGAAAAAATATTTACATCAAAGCATTTTTCTATAGTAGAAACAATGGAAACATTACAGACATTTAGCATTATTAGACTACATAAGTAAAATATGTTGTCTTAGCCCAATAAAATACTGGTGAACCACTGCATAAATTATATTTGTGTTAGAAAGTGTTTAGAAAACAAACATTTAAAGAAATTATTATCTTAGTTTAGTGATTTTAGAAGCATTTTTTCCTCTGACTGCTACACAAAGTTAAAATGCTCAAAATATTTTTAAAATTTAAAAAAATGACTCCAAAGTAAATTTTCTCTTGCTCTTTCCCTCTCTTCTCTCTTTATTTTCCCCCTCTTTATTCCATCTCTATTTAGGGAAATTATCGTTTCATGAAACTGTTACTCACACGTAGAGCAAACTGGATGCAAAAGGATCTGGAAGAGATGACACCTTTGCACTTGACCACCCGGCACAAGAGCCCTAAGTGTTTGGCGCTGCTGCTGAAGTTTATGGCGCCAGGCGAAGTGGATACACAGGATAAGAACAAGGTACTGCGTGACTCACATGGAGAAAACATGGGAGCAGAAAGCAAATGCCTTCTTTGTCTAAATTACCAGCCCTAGCCGGGCGTGGTGGCACACGCCTGTAATCCCAGCCCTCGGGAGGCTAAGGCAGGAGGATTGGTGCGAGTTCAAGACCAGCCTGGGCTACAAAAGTGAGCTCAAGGCCAGCCTGAACTGCATAGCGAGACCCTGTCTCAAAAAGACAAAAAAAAAAAAAAAAAATTACCAGCCTTACCTATAGCAGAACATGTCACCATAAACCCCAATAAAGTATTTCTCAAATTCCATCATTTTATCCTTCTAGCTACCATATGGTAGATAGTATCTCCTTTTTACAGTTCGAGAAAGTAAAACTAAAGATGATTCAGAATTTTCCCAGAATCCATGCAGTATATCTGGAATTTAAATTGAAGCCTCTTTAACTCTAACGTCCAATATCCTCTAGAAGGACAGTATGGGAAGAGTTACTGTTTTAACTACTTGATCATCTTATATGACCATATCTGGTAGTCTAAGCAACAAATGTGATGATTATAAACATGTAACCATTGTTAACTTTCTTTTCTTGTTTTGAAATTCTGTGCCACTTTTGTTTTTGTTTTAGTCTTTGTTCTTGTTATTTGTTTCTTTCCTCTATAAAATAAAATTTTAAAAAAGAAAGGAAGTCTTAAAGCTTACTCTAAGTAGACAGATTTGGCCTGAGTTGCAGCATGAGCTCTTTCAGGATTCTGTCCAAATCTGACTTACTTATTCTGTGTCCTAAAACAAATCACTTAACTGCTCAATGCCTCAATTTTCTTATAAGTGGGGAAAAAAAAGAATTGTTATAGCATTAAACATGAAATGGGATAATATATACAAATACACACTGCACAGTATATTCTCCCTAAACGTTAGCTGTGTAATGTTCATTAATTTCATGTTAAGTCTAACATCTGCTCCGGCATTTCATTCTAGGGTTGGTTACCTTCCTGGCTTTTAGATGTTCAGATATTGTACACATTGGTAATTGTTTTGATTGATGCTCTAATCATTGTTTGTAAGTAAAAAAATATGGTCTTCAGTTAGGCAATAAAATAATCTTCTTCCTTTCCATCAAGCCTTTTGTCATAGTCTTGTTAACTCCAGTCATCTTCTGTAATTAAAACTCTTATAGTTGAATCTACTGGGTTTATATTGAATAGTCCTTTCACTCTTATAGTATTCTTTGTAAGATTCCCAGAATTTGTGTGAGAGTTCTGAGATCAATTTACTTTCCAAGTATATACATCAATATAAGAAGAGACTCTGACATTATTTGTGGTAGAAGATCATTTTTCTTTCTTTTTTTTTTTTTTTTTTTTTT
>PVJA010052540.1:0-12340 GCA_004027025.1 Myocastor coypus
CAGACCAAAAATTGGAGAAAAAGAAGGGCTATAAGGATAGCCAATATTTTGGCCCTAGCCCTTCAAGGTCAAAAAAGACCCAGGATATAAGGGAACCTGTGCTGTAATATCCTATAACTCAGAGGTGTCCCAAATTTCCTGGTCAAGGAGATTATGGGACCTCAGAGGAAAGGGATGAATGAAGTGTGGTGCGTCTAAGGAGAGTCACCCAGAGAAAAACATTCTCTCAGGCTTTCACAGAAAGCAAAATGGCCAACCAATGGCCGTGACTTGTCCCGAAGGCTGACACTAACAACAGTTCTACAAAGTCCTGCCTATGGTCCCAAACTTATCCTGAGGGGATTTGACCCTGGAAGACACACACACACACACACACACACACACACACACACAAAAAAGAATGTTTTGTCACACAGGTCTTGCTTCAACTTGCCCTTAACCACCTAGCAGGAAAAAAAAAATGCTTAATTACAATGCATGAAACGCAGAACTAGATTGGTGAGATGAGCTTTAGGAGGCTTAGATTCAATAGCCTCCAACATCACAAGCTTCACTGGTGGCACACTGCAATTGCAGAACATTTGACTGTGTATGTACCTGCTTCCTCTTAGTCCAAAGAGAAGTATATTCTTTTCCTTTTTTTTTTTTCTAAGCAACATCAACAGGGAGGTGGGTCATGCCCACACACTGTACTCTGTAGAAGCATTGTGAGGACAATATGCCATATGTCAACTTTCAAAGAAAAGAAAGGGGAAAAGAAAAAATAATAATAATAATGTTGATTTTGTTAATGTTTAATTGTTTGATCAATCTTATATACCTATATGTATTAATCTAAACTGATCTGATGATGAAAATATGTTATATAACTCGTGTTAAATTTAAACAATAAAAAATTAAATTAAATTAAATTTAAAAAATAAATAAAGTAGTGGAACAAATACAGAAAGGTAGAAAGGAGAACAGAGGAAAAATAACCTCAGAACCAGAGACAGAAAGGTTAACTGTAATAAGAGAATTCAGCACGACTAAAGAAGACATTGACAAAAAATTAGAGGAGAATAGAAAAATGATGGATTCCCTGATTGAGCAATACAAAAAAGAAATAGGTGGCATGAAACAGTTTCAAAGAGATACACAAGAAAATAAAACCCCAATCATAAGCTGGCAAAACAGCATGAATGAAAGTGAAGATAGTGTCTCAGATCTTGATGAAACAGGGCTATCATCATGCACTAACCTAAAGTCAACATGGATTAAAGATCTAAATATTAAAAGAAAAACATAAATCTCTTAGAGTAAAAAGTCAGAGGAAATCTTGAAGACATCGGGGTAGGCAAAGGGCTCATAGACAAGAATCAAAATCCACGTTTAACACTTGAAAGAATCAACAAGTGGGACCTCCTCTGGATGAGAAGTTTTTTCGTGTCTAAAGAAATTACCAACAGAGTGAAAAGACAACCGACAAATTTCAAAAAGATTTTAACTAATAAGTATTCAGACAAAGGTCTCCTATCTAGAATTTATAAAGAACTAAAAACCATTAGAGTCCCAAAATTCAAAGATCCAATCCAGAAATGGACATCTGAGATGAACACACTCTTCTCAGAGAAAAAAATTCAGCAAGCCTATAAATACATAAAGAAATGCTCTACATCGCTAGCCATTCATGAAGTGCAAATCAAAACAACACTTAGATACCATCTCACCTCAGAAAGAATGGCTACCATAATTTTTTTCCTTTCCTTACAAAAATCAATTGGAAGGTGTGTCATGCCCACACTCTGTACTCTGTATAACTATGGTGAGGATAATATGCAATGTGTCAACTGTTAAAAAAATAATGCTTATAGAAAGTGTTAATGTTTAATTGTTTTGATCAATCTTATATACCTATATCTATTAATCTAAACTGATCTCATGATGAAAATATGTGACATAGCCATTGTTAAAAGTTTTCTGGTTTTGAAATTCTGTACTATATGTACTCTTACTTGTAGCTGCTTTTCTATCTTTATTTATGCTATTTTCAGTCTTTAAAAAATGAGAATAAGAATGATTATACATTTAATAAATAAATAAACTTTAAAAAAAAAAAAAAGAAATCAACCAACAACAAATGTTGGAGAGGCTGTGGGGAAAAAGGAACATTTCTCCAGTGCTGATGGGAATGAAGACTGGCGCAACCATTATGGAAAGCAATATGGAGACTCCTTAAAAATCTAGAACTGGAAATCCCATTCAACCCAATTATCCCCCTACTGGGAATTTTTCCAGAAGAACTGAGAACATCATATAGTGATATCTGTGCACCTATGTTCATAGCAGCACAATTTGTGATAGCCAAATCCTGGAAACAAGCAAAATGCCCATCATCTGAAGAATGGCTGAAAAAGATGTAGTATTGTCATAAAATGCAATATCACTGAGCTATAAGGAATGATAAACTAGAAGACTTCATATATAAATGGATGTATCTTGAATGTATACTCATAAGTGAAATAAACCAGACCTACATATGCAAGTATCATATAGTCTCCCTAGTGTAAGGACTCAAAAGAATAAACAAACAAATAAATAAATAAATAAATAAATAAATAAATAAATTTTGGGTGGTATCAGTAATCAATCTCAGGATCTTGCGTTTTCTGCATCCTCAACTCCTATAATTTTTTAGAAGAGTGACTTAAATGCAAAATGCATTTGGAAGAGTTAAAAAATTAATCTTTATTGAAAGTGTTAATGTATAATTTTTTGATCAGTCTTACATCCCTATGTCTGTTGATCTAAACTGACTGGATGATGAAAATATGTAATGCAACCATTGTTGAATTTTTTTTTTACTTTGAAATTCTATAATATATGTACTCTTACCTGTTACTATTGTTTCTACCTTTGTTTCTGCTGTTTTTACTCCTTAAAATAAAATTAAATCTATTTTTAAAAACTCAACAGCATGGAGCAAAGTACTTCATGTTACAACAAAATAAATTCCAACCCAGACTGCTATGCCCTACAAAACTCTCTTTTAAGTTCAATGGGAAAGAGAAATACTTCCAGGACAAAGAACTAAAGAACTTCATGAAGACAAAGTCAAACTTACACAGACTACTAAAAGACATTGTAGAGAGGGGTAAAATGACCACAGTTCCATGAAGGAGAGTAGAAAGAACCCTTAAAATAGGTCATATAATTAAATACATTAGAATAAAGCAGTGCACAAAAGCAGTCTTTCAGTTATTCTTTTGTACATAGCAGCCGAATAGTTCCATCAATTTGCTCTACAAATGCACTTCTCCTGCACCCTATGGGTCATGATTTTTTCTGGATCTACAGGGTGCATATCAAGGAAATAGCAGTAGCTCATTCTCACAAGTGACAAGTGGTCACCAGTAAGTGTTATGGATATTTTCTATGTCCACCACATACTAAAACTTTGTGCAATATCAGATGCCCAAACTGTTAGAAGTGCTGGTCATATATTTGTCATTCCAGTATTTACCTTATGTTTTATTCTTAGCAATTTTTTTGCTATCATGAAAACTTTTTCCTATTTCAATTGTTTTGAAATATTTAATTTTGAGTTAACTTTTTGAGTATTGTTTAATCTTAATTTTTGTTTTAAGATTTATATGGTATCTTTGACTTACAGTCTAGTTTAAGACATGATGTGCTATTTTCTCCTACTATTAAACTTTAAAAATATATTTCCACTTTCCACTGAATTTATATTACTTCTTCCTTGTCTTTTTCACGCACACAACTGGTCTTTCTTGCTTGCTTGCTTGCTTGCTTTCTCTCTTTTCTTTCTTTCTTTTCTTTTTCTTTCTTTCTTTCTTTCTTTCTTTCTGTCCTTTGAATTAATTAGTCTAGTTTGTTACACACTTGCTCTTTTCTTTTCCTAATGTGGAACAAGATGCTATTTATTTTTGTTGTTCCAGTTGGGCATAGTGGCGCACACCTGTAATCCCAGCACTCGGGAGGCTGAGGCAGGAGGATCGGTGCGAGTTCGAGACCAGCCTGGGCTACGAAAGTGAGCTCAAGGCCAGACTGAACTGCATAGCGAGACCCTGTCTCAAAAAGACAAAAAAATTTTGTTGTCCCATAGCTAATTGTTTATGTATATGCTTTAATGATTTCTCTCCCTTACAATTAATTTGGACAGTTTCATTTATTTATGTCTTGGTATGATTTTATTCAAATTTCTTGCATAAAACATTCCTTTTTCTTGGAAGTGTTCTATAATATCGATTAAATTCATAAATTTCAAATCTTTAAGTATTTATTGCCTACTCTTTCTATTCTGAGAATTCTAATTATATAAGTTTCTTGACTCTAGTACACAAAAAGAATGTATAACCAACAAAAGTATCCTATGAATCAAAAGTTATCATGGAACTGACTTTGTTTGTAGTGAAAGAAAATAAAATGAACAGAGGAACAGAGGATCTGCCACATCTGTGAGAATGCATTGGAACTCCTAAGAAATACCACTGTGAAAACAGAATTGCAAATAAATTTTGAAGATCCAGGTAATTTGGTTAAGTTAAATACTTGCCATTTGCCCATATGATTTAGTTTCAATGCTCTATTACTAAACCTGAAAATAAAACAATTGAGAAAAATCAGTGATACACACACACACAAACCCACACACACACACACACATACATGTGCAGGAACACACAACTTAAAAATTATATGTAAAAATAGTAAGCTTGCTTGCTGGCTTGCCTGGTTCTCAGTGACTAGCAACAGAAATTGTACACTTCCATGAGTTCCCTTCCCCCCTGTGCTATTTGCTTTACTGATATTATCAGAGTATTGGCATTGATGCCTTTCAAACTCTGTGTAGCCTTGGTGGGACTTCTGTTAACATTTTTAAGCATTAATGAATTATTCTAAGTGTTTATTACATTTGAGAATTTTTGAAAACAAGAGAAACTTCGTTGTTACCTTATTTTTCTTTTGTATAGTTGAAAATGTAAAACATTCTCATGATGTAAATACATAAATGTCTCAACAACATGTTACAATATTTCATACAACCTTATAATTCATTTATTTATTATACCATTTGAGGCTTTAAATCATTCAGGAAATTCAACTTTTGGTTTTATGATTGGAATATAATTTAGTAGGCAACAATGAATAATCCAGGAGATTTGCAGGTTTCTCCATCTTCTGGTGTGGATATTTGTTCTTTTCTGTTGCAAAAATTAAAATTTATACAAGCAGGAATTATATTGTAGCTTTATCTCCAGTTATTAAATTACTTCCTGGAACATGATGTGCAGTCAATGAGTATTTGGTAAATGAATAACACGAAAGAAACTTACTTTAATATCTGAGTAAATCATATTCTCCTAGAGATGGACAGAATTTGTCATTCAGAAAATAGCTATTATTAATCTTTTCCGTGGCAAATAATGGACAAGCAACTACTGATAGAAAAGCTACCTAAGAAGAAAGAGATGGTTTCTTTTCTTCCCTATGGATCAGAATAGTACTTCCTGACATAAAGGAAAACAAAACCCTTACCTTTTTGCCTCATTAAATACACGGTGGTTATCATAAGTTGTTACATCAGAAACACAGATTACGTCATAGGCAGCTTGACATTTCATGTTTCTAAATAAGTTCTTGCTACCAATACTGCCAGACTGTATCTGGTAAAAGATCATTAGGTAGGCATATTCAATTAAAGTCAGATATTCTACACTGAAAGTAAGCATTAAGCTGGGCGTGGTGGCTCACGCCTGTAATCCCAGCACTCGGGAGGCTGAGGCAGGAGGATTGATGCGAGTTCGAGACCAGCCTGGGCTACAAAAGTGAGCTCAAGGCCAGCCTCAACTGCATAGTGAGACCCTGTCTCAAAAAGACAAAAAAAAAAAAAAAAAAAAAAAAAAAAAAAGTAAGCATTAATCCTTACTTAGCCGTAAATCACTATACATTAGCAATAGTTGCATTGATCTCTTGCATGTAATCTACACAACAGTACTCAAAGAAGAACAATTGGTGCTAGTTTTTCACAACAGACAACAGCAAGAGTGAGACCAAGAGTGAGAAAGCCCATCATTGAAATTCAGGCATGAGTCCATAAAGGCTTTATAGGTCCAACCAGTAGCTGAAATCTAGAGTTATTTACCCCAAAGCCCTAGTCTTATTACATGTCCAACTGCTTTCACTTTGCTATTATAGATGCAAATTGAGTCGTGTACACAGGAACAAGTCAGGGAATCGTTATATTGGCTAATGCAAAACACATATAAGCATAATTTATTGATCTCCTTTTCTGTGTCACCAAAACTAAAGTGATTCTTTTAGTAAAATTTGCAGAATTAATTTAAATTGTGTGAATGTTTTGGGATGTGAGCTACAGATATCAGAAGCCTGGTTGTGTAAAGCTTTGATTGTCTGACAAGAATTGAGACAGTAATGCAAGTGATGGGATCATTTTAATGGAAGCTTTATGTCATCTCAAAGGCAAGATACTAAAGTAATATAAAAAAAACTCAATATTTTACAGTTATATAAAGTTTACAGACTTTTCATGAAAATCAATTTCTTTCATTCATATATAGTTTGTAAAGTGCACATAACTATTTCTCCATTTTAGAATCAATATAAAATTGCTGAACTTTATATGACGTCCTAAAATCCCCCAAATCCACTAGTGGGGGTATTAAGACCAACATGACACCAATCTTACTGAAAGATAAAGCTACATGCCATGCTAGAGACATTGACCAGGAAAGACAACAGCTTTCCTGTGAAAATATGATCAAGATTGCCAATTTACATGGTAAAAAACAGTTTCCATTTAAACGAAAAGATAGAGTAGGTGTCCTAGAAATGTTTTACAGCTCTGATATAGCTTAGGATCACAAGCACCTGCCTGGCAAGTGCAAAGTCCTGAGTTTGATAAAACAAAAAAAGTTGTATACACATTGAGTGTTTATTAAAAATGAATTATGGAGATAGAGTGTGCAAAGAGCAATGGGCAAGCATAGATAAAACACAGAAGAATGTAGAGGGAGACCCAGGAGACCTGCTGATCACATGGATGATCGCCTGTATGCAAGGATATTCTCTAGGCCTGCATGTTTTTAACCTAAAAACTTATAAATCCTATTGTATGTCTCATTTATCTTAGCTCTGAGAACACAGGTTTTAAAAGAAATGCTTTTCTTTCAGGATATTCATGTTTTACTAATTAATTAGACAATAAATTAAAATGCAATAAGGTAACTTCTATCAGGAATGCATTCAGAGAAATCCAAAGGGCTCTTGGCACATGAGACAGATGGCACATTGGGGACAGTGACACAAGAGGAAGCAGAATGGCAGGCATATTTACCTGTGGATAAGTATAGAACTACTGAAAATGTTGAACAAGGCTGAAGCATCACTTCAGATTTTTAAACTGAGAACTCTTCATTTCAGTGATTTATCATTATGAATGGAATGGAAATGGGCAGCAACATTTAACATGGGAGGGGTGTGAGTCTTAGTTGATGGAATTCTGAGTTAATCCAACTTAGGTTAGGTAGAGATCTATGAATGGAAAATGACAGCAAGATAGAATGATGCAGGCAATAAAGGAGAACAGCATGCAGTGATGATGCTATGTGTGAAAACAATGAGCTCCATCCTTTGTCTCATTTTGTTTAAATGGTGTCATTGCAAATTCTCATTAATGCAATATTTGTATAAGCATTTCAGTCTTGCAAAAAAAAAGGAGTAACTGTGATCATTGACTTAGAAAACTACACTCACCTGAGTCTCCATTTTTTTCCATTTAAAGTTTTTTCTGCATTTTTTTCTCTTCTTGACTTTAAAAAGACCTTGGTTATCATTGCTGATGGGAAGATCCTGGATTCCCTTGCTGGCTAGAAGACTCTAGATTTCCTTGTTGGACAGGTGACCGTAGTTTTCCTTTCTGGCTTGAAGAGCCTAGTTTCCATTGTGGGTTTGAAAATCCTGGCATCCCTTGTTCACTGGATAACTCTGGCTTTCCTTGTGTCCCAGAAGATCCTTCCTTCCCCTGATGGCTGGAAGATCCTGGATTCCCTTGTTGGTTGGATGACTGTAGTTTCCCTGGCTTGCTTCCAGACCTTGGCATCCCTTGCTGGCTAGATGACCCTCGATTTCCTTGGGAGCTAGATGATCCTGGCTTCCCCTGAAGGCTAGAAGACTCGTTTCCCTTGCTGGTTAGAAGCCTCTGGCTTTCCTTTTGGTTGAGATGCTCCTGGATTTCCTTGCTGGCTTGAAGTCCCTGGCTTTCCATGTTGGCTGGGTGATCCTGGCCTTGTGTTCTGGTTAGAGGACTCTGGCTTCTGCAGTTGACTAGAAGATCCTAATTTTCCTTGTTTATTAGAAGCTTCTGGACTCCATTTCAGGTTTGATTCTCCTGAATTTCCTTGCAGAAATAAAGGCCTAGACAAGCCAGACTGGCTCAAATCTTCTGTTCTTCCTTCACGATGAAAACTCTCCAGCTTCCCTGGCTGATTAGATGAGCCAAGTTTCCTTGAATGTGACAATCTTCCTGCTGATTAGATACCTTTAACTCTTCTGGATAGTTTTCACTTTTTGTCTCTAGAAAAAGTGCAGATTCTTTATTCTCTTCTACTTTGTAAACACTTGGTTGTGAAATCTGGGTTAAAGACACTGAAACGTTGTCAGAACACAGAGACAATATTAACATTATTTAACTTACAGAAATTAAAATAAACAGCATTTACCCCCAGAGAGAGATTGTATTTAATATCTCATTGGATTTTTCATCAAATTCAATGAGTCTTCCAATTCTTTCTGATACTTTGTATATTTTCAGTCCTCCATTTTTTCCTTGACTGATCCATGATTTCCAGAACATAAGGCCTCTAGCTAGATGGTACTTAAATTATAGGCATCTAAGTCATGTGAACAGGCCCTTATTTCTAACCCAAATTCCTTTCACTGCTTTTTTGTTAAAGCAAAATGACTCTGTGCAATGCCTGCTTGAAATTCCTTCCACATCTCCAAGTCTCTTCCTTTTTGAAATCTTATTTTACAGATTCTGTAAAGGTTGACAGGTGGTGGCCCTGATGCCATCTCTTCCTCTACTCCTTGGCATAAGCTTCATGTAACTGTCTTCCTTTCCCTCCCCTGACTCAAGCCAAGGTCTTTTCCTCTACCTGCAGCAGATGCTTTTATTTTTCAATCATCTTTTTCTCTCATTGCTAGTCAAAGTCCTGACATCAATCCCGCTTTCTCAGATAGTTATATTTTTCTTTCACTTTTTATTGGTTGAAGTCAAATTAAAGAGAATTGTAGATACGACAGGACTGCTTCTTAAAAGATATGCTCCACAAACCATGCATTATTATTTCAATTTATTTTCAAAGAATACATACTAAGGAACATAATGTATAATATTAATTCCATAAACAGATCTAAGGAAGTGGACATATTCTTCACACATATTTTTGATTCTGTTCCAAAGTGAGCAAGACCTAAAAATAAAAAAAAAAATAAATGGAACAGCTTCAAGGCCAAATAAAATGATATTCCATTATGGCCAATGCTTTTAATCTTTCATTTTTCATGGCATTTGTTTTAACTTTTTTAAATTTATTTATTTTTATTGCTTTTTATAAGAAGTAATATTGAGACAGTTTAAAAACACATGAGTAGGACAGCCACAATAATTGATACAATGCATGTTGTTATCTTCATAGGAGTTGTTCAGAGTACAAGATGCAGGTATACTTTTTCTAAACACTATCGGTACAAATATTTTTTCTCATAGAATTAAGAGAAAGTAGTTGTACACATAGTCCAATATTCCATAATAGTAGTGGATTATCAGTAGAACTGGCAATGTCAGAAGTTGCTGACTTGAGCCTCTTACAGCTTAGCATACCAATCTAGCTTTACTTTTAATATCTTATGGTTAAACTTTTCTGCTGGGTGGTTAAGGCCAAGTTGAAGCAAGACCTATATAACAAAACATGTCATTTTTATATCTGACAAAGTCAGTCAAATCCTTTCAGGATTTGACTTGAAACCATGTACAGAGTTTTGTAGAACTTTTGTCAGTGTCAGCTGTCTAGATGAGTCATAGGCATTGCTTGATCAGTTTGCTCTTTGTGAAGGCCTAAGAGAAGCTTTCTCTCTAGGTGACTCTCCATTGGCACACTATACATCATTGATCCCTTTTGTCTGTGGTCCCATAATCTACTTGAACAGAAAATTTGGGACACCACTAAGTTATAGGATGCTGTAGTATAGGACCTCTTATGTCCTGAGTGCCAAAATAATGGCTAACCTGGTAGCCCTTCGTTTTCTGTAATTTTTGGTCTGCAAACTTAGGTGCTTAACCCTCCAGAAGAGAAGCTTAGTGATACTATTACTCTATAACATAGGTACCTGAACTTATCATCACTGTCCTTCTAAATATTAAATGCCTTAGACTTAACATGGAATGGGTATTTTCCATCAATCATTGATATTCTAATAAATCTCTATGGAATGTGATTTAAAAACTATTACACATTTTTTTACACAGAAATTTAGAAAGCTAAGCTTATACACAAGTTATAGCAGGTCAAAGCTATACACTTTTCCTTGTCTCATTTTCTCTTTAATTATCTTTTTTGTTTTCTTTTAAGACAAATATTCACTTGAGAGAAAGTATAGCAATAATTGAAATTACATTAAAAACCGCACACATCTAGAAGACCAGAATGACAAGCATTCCAAGCATGATTTTAGTCTTACATGTTGCTCCTCTGAGGCTCAAAACTTGTTGTAGATTCTTTTATTTCATTTTTTTATTATAGCCACTTCGGCCTGCCCTGGGAATGGGCCTGGCACAGCATATAGTGCCAGGGATTGAACCTTGGTCCCTGTGATTGCCTAAGCTTGCCTAAGCAGGCACTTTAGACCACTGAACCACCTTGCTGGCCTCACCTGTTTTAGATTCTTAGGACCATTGTCTAAATTCATCATGTGTACGTAAGTGCATGTTTTTTACCCTGCTTAAGCTTTCATTTGATACAAGTCTTTCTTTTTAGCTTCTTGTGATGGTTAGATCTTGATTGTCACTTGTTTGCTTTGAGAAATGCCTAGGAAAACACTGAAGCACGTTTCTGTGGGACATCTTATGTCCAAGGGAGTCATGGACCAAAACCTTGGAAGTGATATCAGACCTGGCCCTGCATCTCTGTCTCTTCCCCTCTTCCCCTGAATTGTCCATGCTTCTTTGATATTATGAGTCCAGCAATTTTCTCCTCCTCTGGAGCCTCTGAAATCCTTCGGACTTTAAGGTGTGTATGTTATGTATTTTTGTCCTAATGTTTTCACTCTCATTCTCTCTCTCTCTCTCTCTCTCTCTCATTAGTACAAAGAGTTTTCCTTCTCTAATGTTTCTATATGGACTTTTCTCAAAGATTTTATTTAGGCTTACTTTAATTTTCTCTACAAGATTTCTTGGTATTTTTTATACTCCTTTAAATCACTTCAATGTTGGTGGATTCAAATTTATACTTAAGATCTCACTAAAATTTGAAGTTTTTCTGATTTATATATTCATGTGTGTACCCCTTACATCCACAAGACGTTTAATTTAAAAAAAAATGGGTCTCACTGCGCAACAGCTCAGACTCATAGTGATCCTCCTGATTCAGCCTCCTCAGCACTGGAATTATAGACATGTGTTACCATGCCTTGTTTGGGTGACAGCTCAGCATGCCTGGGTCAGGGCCAGTGCAGCATATGGTATGCGTTGAACCTTATCCCTGCACTTGCCTAAGTAGGCGCTTAGTCTGCTGAGTTGTCTTGCTGGAGTTTGTCTTTGAGACATTTTAAGTAAAATCAAATGTACCATTGATTGTCATTTGTTGGGTATGCCATGCTATAATACTTTGGGTAAGGTCCTATACCAGGCCTAGGAGCTTAGTAGTTAGCAACAGACCCTACCAGATCATGGTATATGTGTGTGGTCAGGTCCATGAGAGTAATATAGTCATTCATAAAATATTCAAAAATACATTAAAATATACATGTAAATATCTACAGTATATAGGGACAGAGGAGCCATTATTAGTCATAACTGTAGTAAAAGGTAGAGATATCACTATGAACAAGATATTTTTTTTTATTTTTTTTTCAATTTTTTTATTGTTTAAATTTAACAATGGTTATATTACATATTTTCATCATCAGATCAGTTTAGATTAATACATATAGGTATATAAGATTGATCAAACAATTAAACATTAACCTTTCTAAATCCACATTACTTTTTTTTTTCTTTTCCCCCTTCTTTTCTTTGAAAGTTGACATATTGCATATT